>OY757908.1:74178981-74236600 GCA_963585895.1 Sepioteuthis lessoniana
GAGGTCAGTAAAGGAGGTCATGAAGACAGCCTTCTGAAACAGGAAAGGACTCATCATTTGATTTCCTTGAAAGAGGTGCAAAAGCAAACAATTATTCAAAATTCACCTTATTCATTCAATGAACCTCGTGTATGCATCCGGTAGTTTTGTATCAGTTGATTCTGACAGAAATGACACTTATCAGCTCTCCGTCAGTGCCAAGGAATTGTTTTACTACCATGATAACCAAATGTGATCCACGTCTTGATGATCTGTTACTTGACGAAGACAGGTCCTTTGAATAATGTACGTATTTTTGTGAGGAAGTAATATTATCGTACTTATAATATACATATGTAGAATACGAACGACGCCGCGCGAGCATTTTAAAGAGGCTCAGATTAAGAGAACAAACACAAACGTCATAAAACTGAGCGACGCGTGAGATAGGCGACAAGATTAGTGAGAAGAAATAGAATGGTTTTAACGATCTGGATAATGGAGACACGGATCCTGTTTTTAAGTTTTATGACTTCCTCAGGAAGCCCGACGAACCCTACACTCAATGTTACATTTCCGGATCTTCTGCAGCCTTTAAGTTTTAGAGAGACCTATTCAAAATTTCGAAGCGTCTGTTTGTCGTTTTTTTTTTTTAAATTTCTTATTTTCTAGTGTTAATTGAATCTATTCATTTTACTCACTAAATCGACACAACTAAGCTCACCTCAATCATCAACAAGACGAGATAACTTGGTTTGGTTTCTTTGTTTGATGGCCTATCAGTCTTCGTGGGTTATTTAATGCCAAAATCATCCCTGTAGGGAAACAGTCATGGTACTATTTAACGCATAGCTGGGGTAGATAAAGGGTTTTATACCTTTCCCAAGGTTTTCTATTTGTCTGTGTTGTCTGTCATCCCATGTCAATAAGAGTTGACGAATCTATTTCTTTTTGTTATATATATATATATATATATATATATATATATATATATATCTGTGTGTGTATCTCTTTCGCTTACATTTACTTTCGGACTAATACCCTTCGAAAGGTATGAAACCCCCTCATCTCCTCCTACCCAACTCAAGGTTAAATAGTCCCATTACTGTTCTTCAATTAGGATAGCTTTGGCATTAAATAATCCATGAAGATTGATATGCCATTAAAGAAACTGAAATGTCCGAATGTGAACGTAATAGTGCGATTGGAGTTCGAACTCGTTTACTCCGATTCGGGGACGTTTGAAGTGTAATGGATACTGTCATCGGGAAATGGACACATGGACACGAGTTCAAATCCTGGACGGAGGACGTTTACTTTTCATTTACTTCTAATACTTCTGGGAAAGGCATGAATCCAATTATTCTCTCTTCAGCTATGGGTAAATTGTTGAGCAGATTAGGCTCTTCAACCTTGGTATGGCAACCAGTCTCCGAGAAAGAAAACTCTGAATTCAAACCAGTTAAACTTCGCTTAAAATTGATCTTGTGTCGCGTCCTACTTACGGAGAAGGATATACATATATATATATATATGGAAGTAAATAAGGGAAAATAATCCGACAATGTGGAGAAAAATTAGAAAACAAATTAATCTCTTTTTAATCCATTATATCTCTTGATGGTTCCATTTGTTTAACACCATTGCCTTACACAGTTACCAGATATTTTTTGAACTCAACTACACCCTCTACTACGCCAATATGTTTTGTTAAATCTACCCCTTCTCATGTTATGACACAAAGCTATATATATGTGTGTATAATCCGGAGGCGAGAAACAGTGATACAAAGGATCCATCTCAAATAATCTGAAGTGTTCCTGAATAATCTAGAAATTCTATCATCTTATCTTGCCGCATGACTGCAAATCTGCACTCAGTATGCCGCCACCTTCAAAAGTCAAACGCATACATTAAAAAAATACATCACCGCGATAAGCGCGTAGTATATGAACCCTACTAACCCCGTAATAGAACTTCATGCCCCACATATGGAAGTCAGTCAACAAAAGAGTCATCAACGCCATATCGACAACAGTAACTCATGAAGTATATATATATATATATAAATATTATATTATCAAACATGTTTAAAAGTTGGTTGTTTTGTTTTACGGTGTATCAACCCTTTTCGGGTCATTTGACGCCGAATTAAATTTCAAACAATTCAGTTTAATATTAGTAGAATTTTTGTTTAAAAACAGTTAAATGTCAAAACAGTTCCATTTAAAACAATTCCGTTTAGCACAAGTACACAGTTTCAATGTCAAAAACAATTCTCTTTCAAACAAGTCAGTTTAGCATAAGTACACAGTTTAATTTTATTTGACCCAGAGATCGGACCCTCCCTAGTGAACCTGGGAGTGATGGCAATGAAGGGGTACTTCCCATTCTCCAAAGCTCCAGCATTGCTGGAACCTCACCATCAGAAAATGCTGCATATATATATATATATATATATATATATATAAGAGTGTTGGTTCTCACAAAATCACTTTGTGGGTTTGTGGCGAACCAAGTGCAATATATATATATACATATATATATATATATATATATATATATATATATATATATATCCTTTTTATTATGTTCACTTTCGGACAAATGCCGTTGCGGAAGGCATGAAACCCCTTATCCCTCCAGATATGGGTTAAATACTACCACTACTGTTCTTTTACAAGGATGGCATTGAAATTAAACAATTCATGAAGGCTGCTATGCTATTAAACTAAGAAACTGAAGCCGATATATTTAAGTCTGGATAGCGTAGACACATAGTCAACGTACTTGACAACCGTCAGTTTATCGCCTAACTGTTTATAGCACTCTTTATTTATAAATATACCAAATTACATTATCTATCTATCTATCTATCTATCTATCCCTCTAGCGAGGGAAATCAGAAAGACGTTTAGAAAAGGTTTTTCTGAAATCAGAAAAGGTACTCAAATACTAGCAAATAGAACTGGAAATGCCTAAAATGAATTGTTTTCTCACCTTTTCATATATATCTTCCTAGTTATGGGTTAAATAATACCACTTTTGTTCTACACGGATAGATTTGGCATTACATATCATAAGAAGGTTGAAATGCCATGAAACAAAGAAACCATCGTGTAAGCCTGATCAGTCTGTTTTATCTATTTATTCAAAAGAAAATCTTGATCCGAAAAAACAAAACAAACAACCCCCACCAAAAAAAAACTTATGCATGTTTTTCTTTTAAGTACAATCTTGAATATTTAGAGCCTGCTTTACGGGCGTTTAAATTTTTAATCAATTTCTACTTGATTATGATTGGTTGGGTATTATGGCACGTCAGCCTGTATTGGTTATTTAATGCCAAATCCTGTTTGAACATGTATATGGTTTGTGAGTATATACTTTGCACGTAACTTTTTTAAGAAATATGAGTTTGAGCTTATTTGTTTGCACACAGTTAAATAGTTTCAAGTATTGATATCTAACACAAATAATTCTATTCAACATTATTAATTTGTTTGCACTTAGTTAAATGGTTTCAAGCATTGCTAACACTAATAATTTTATTTAATAGTTTAATAGGTTTATTTACAAATCATATATATGCATATATATGAAAATGAATAGTCCGTAACTAGCATTTTAAATAAGCCAGAACTCATTTGTTTGCACATAGTTAGATGGTTTCAAGTATTCTTTTCTAACACAAGTAATTCAGTTTAGTAATAACCCTTTGTTTGCACACAGTGAAAGAGTTTTAAGTATTCAATCTAAAACTAACGATTCTATTTAATAATAATCATTCATTTGCATACAGTTAAATGGTTAAACATTTCTATTTGACTCATAGATGAGACCCTAATAGGAAATATCACTCTGGATCAGAGTGGACCGGGGAGTAATGGCAATAAAGGAGTACTCTGCATTCCCAAAGTTCTCGGACTAGATCCTCACTATCAAATTCAGTTTAATGTCATATCCAGGACACTCGTTAGGGGTAGTGATCTTACCCCTCTGCAGAGATGCAGTCAGCGTACTCTATAGCCCCAGTCGACTGGGCCCATTCAACTATGGGATACGTAGAACTTATTTTTCGTGATGACAATACGAGATATTATTTAAACAACTAGAGGAAAGAAAGACAGAACGAGAAGAGGAAAACATAGAACGATTAAGTTGAAAAGTAAGAAAATTTGCCTTCTTGTGGGCCGAGGCTGTCAGATTTGCCAACTGTATCTCTGCAGAGGGGTAAGACTGTTACCCTTCCCCCAACAAGTGTGCTGGCTATGACGCTAATCTGCATTTGATGGCGAGGCTCTCGTTCTGGGACTTTTGGGAATTGCCATTACTCTCAGGCCTGCTCTGACCCGGAGTATTAATACCTGTTAGGGTACCATCTAAGGGTCAAACAGAACTCTTCAAAAATTATTTGTATTCAAAAGGACAGTGTGCAAAAAAAAAAAAAATCCTCTTTAGAAACAACTGCACAAAAAATGTAAAGATGAACGTAATTCCTTAACCTCTATGCATAGAATAACACAACATGGGTTGACAAGCCGTTAAAATCAATCAGTCAATCTTGAAATTATCATCTGTTTTTCATCAATTCTCCTGAAAAAAACGTCAACTCTGGCGCCAAAAATCAAATTAAATAAAGAAAAAACGATGTAATCCCGCCTTTTACTAATTAAAAAGCAACAAAAAACAACAAAAAAAAAAACAAAAACACACACACACACACACACACACACACACACACACACACACACACACACACACACACACACACACACACACACACACAAACACTTTTTTTTTTCTATAAAAAAAACTTTTTCGCCCGTAAAATATAAATTAACAAATGAAAGGGAGATAATTAATACCTTCTTAATGACTGCTACCAATTTATTTTAAAATTAAGTAGAGGCGTTTACACCTTTAAAGAAAGGAAGAACACCAAGTGACATAGAGAGGGAGAAACTGAAGGGTAGAATCCTGAAGTAATATCGTGTGTGTGAGAGAGAGAAAGAGCGGCGTTTCTAACGTAAATAATTCCGACGTTATGACAAGAACTCGGCAGGTATAAATACATTACAGTCCTACTTTGGTATGCTATCTACATAACCAAGGTGATCGACAAGAGTCAAATTCTACTTTGGCATACGATCTACATTTTTCATTTATTTATTACGGCTTGAATAAAACATCCCCCCTCTCTCTCTCTCTCACACACACACACACATATATATTTTTTAAAATAAAGAACCAACATTTAGTCACATCTTTATGATAAATTTATTTCCATCCAATTAAAAAGCATTGACATTAATCAATGCTCTAAAAATTAACAGGACTTTTTCAGATCAAACAAATGTATAAAAATAACTCTTACCTAATTCACAACCAGACTAAAAGAAACAAAACCCCCTTATTTCACCAATATAAACCTAACTCAATTAAAAGCCAAATATCCTAAAGTATCAATTTATTTTGGTATGTATTGAACAACACATCCGGTTTCATCACCCTTCAAATTTAACTGAGGAAAATTTACAGCCTCAAAAATACATATCTTACAATCCAATGTATTATATTTATTATTCAGACTTATCTTATTTTAGTATATCAAATTTTAATCATTAAAATGAAATAATTCTATCTAAACTAATGTTATTCACTGTAAATCTCACCGCGAAAATTTAATTAGTAATTTACATTACAATATTAAAGCTAAAAATTTACTAATATAAATTCAAATTTTAATTCATTTATCAATTTAATAAGTCATAGTTATTCATTTATTATTTATTTATTTAATTCCATTATTTTTCAAAAGGATCTAAATTTATTTCTATGCCTACATCTAGCAATAAAATCACATCTCTGATTCAGTAGATTAACAGGATCAATGTACATCATAATTTTTTCATTAGTGTCTTATATATATATATATATATATATATATATATATATATATATATATATATATATATATATATATATATATACAAATTCCATTAAACATAATAGACATTTTATGTCTACATATTTTCTTCTGGATCCGTTCGAATTCCCGTATTACTTTTATCGTATTCGGGGGGAATTGATTTATGTATTGTCCATAGTTGTATGTATCCCTTGTACTTTCTGCCCGACTTTGGACCATCATCAGGGGAGGATCTATTACAAAAGTGATGTAACTTTTGTTTTAGCATATTACTACTCTGTAAGAGCGTCTTTACCGTTGAAGATTATGGCGTTTGCTTTTAAATGGGTTTCTATAATTAGTATCAGTAGCTAAAGACATTTAAGTACATTAGCACTGGTTTGAAAATTAATTCTATTAAGTGTCGGTTGCACGTTTCTAATATGTAGTGCTTCGAGAATCTGTAGTTTTTGTTTATTATTTTGATGTTCTAATATTGTTGTGTTGTCGGTGAGAATTTTCCGTTATTGTGTTGTTGGGCATGAATGTTTTTTTAAATGCTGAGCTATTGAACTTGTATCAGAAAGGTGCATTGTAAGTCTCCTCGACAGGGTAGTTGAGGTTAAACCAACATATATTATTATTATTATTATTATTATTATTATTATTATTATCATTATTATCAGAGATACAATCTCCTAAAGGACATTTAAATTTATATATAACGTTGGTTTTTTGCAAAACTCCAATCGAGGGAGAGGAATTATTTCTAATGACTAAATTCGAGGTTTTAAACTTGTTATAATATATATATATATATATATATATATATATATATATATATATATAATCTTTTAATTTTCATTAGATTTTTATTATTTGATATTGAGCTCTCTATTGGAGTTTGAATTACATGGATATTGAAGAAAGAAAATCCTAAAATAGACTTGTTCCCACCATCTATCTATCTATCTATCTATCTCATCATGTCGTGCCGCTACCATGGATATCCCTGACCCTCTCTCGCCACTTCTCCCAATCATTCATCGCCTCTGGCAGGTCTTCAGGGCTACATCCCGTATCCTCACATAGCTGCTGTATATATGTTCGAGCTGGTCGTCCTGCTTTTGCTCGACCATATGCGGGGATCCATAGGAGTACATCACTTATGAGCTTGTCCCTGCTTCTTCAGCAGTGTCCTGCATGTCTGATTCATCTAACTTGGATAGTTTTCGTGATGGGAGGCAGGTGGCCATATAGTTGGGGGCCTTGTGGGGTGTTGCCGCCAGGACTTGTTCAATATTGCCCGCAACATTCTTGTGTAATTCCCGTCGAGCTTCTTCTCCAGCCGTTTAGTTAGCGTCCAAGTAGTGCATCCATATAGCAGTATCGACACGACCGCTGCATGGAAGAAACTGCGTTTCATTTTATCGGTCTGGTCTGATTTCCATATATATTCGCAAAAAATAATTACCATTTATATACAAATCTTTATTTTAAAAAAGAATTTAAGATTTTATACATTTTATACATTGGTTAACAAAAATTAAAATGAAGCAAATTAAAAAAAAAATATACTGATTTTATGGGTAGATCTAATGAACACCATCAAGAAAAGAAAGAAATAGATCGTCATTTTTTTTTCTCATCATACTCCAGCAGAAATAATCCAGGTGTGATTGAAAGTTTGTTTCTTTTACTCCAAATCATTTTTTTTTTCAAAATACGAACTTTGGACTCTAGCCAGTTCCTTTCATTTGTCTGAGTGTGTGATCAAGTGTTTGGATGAACATAATGTCTCTAAGGGTTGACAGTTGGATGATGGTAATTTAAACGATTTAAATTAGAATTAGCTGGACATTCGTCAGAATGAATTACCGAATTTTTCGCAACTTCTCTTGAAATTATGGGTTGTACTATTTCATGGATAAAATCACGTAAAACTGTGCCGGCTGAAATTTATGCCGGAAAGAAATGTGCTGTTACCACATGTACCGTGTTGAGTCGAGACGGGAGATTCCGACACTCGAACAGACGTTCATTCATGCTTCATATTCTCAAACCAGATATTCTCTCGAAACCAAGACAGGTGTTTACCTTGTCTCTTGATAATAAAAACAAATATTTTTCTTTTTTGTGGATTACAATATAAAATGTAGATCATACATCAAAGTAGCACCTCTATTTCTTACATCGCATTCTTCATTTTTCACAGGAAAAAGAACGCGAATCCAATCGGGTCAAAATGTGCAGAAGTGTATTTTGAGTAGAATAAGCTATATTGCAATTCTGCATGTGACTTACGTGTAAGTTCATCCACATACCCATCTCCCAGCCAATTGGGATCCTCCCCCCCCACCTTGACCAAGCGTGATATTCCTCTATTCTCCTCTTCCATCAAATGGGAGATTCTTAAATGTTGAGCCTTAACCTCGTTCATAGGCCTCACCTTTCAGATAAAAAAAACACTTTTTTGTGGTTAAAAATTAAGGATTGCTCATGACTTGAATATATACAGTAATTATTTCTATAGTAAAGACGCGTGGAAATTCCGGGAAACAAAAAAAATCAAGAGGCGCTATTTAAGCAAGAAAGATTGAATAACTGTTTTATTACATATAAATCCTATTGCTGCCTTTACAATAAACAATACAAAAATATACAGTAACATGTTCGGATCTCATCAGATCTTGAGTAAATCAATCGACACTATCTGTCTGAACTTTTGAGATGAGGTTTAATGTGCATTATTTTGATTGGGATTTTTAGGACTATTGTCCTCATCTTTATTGTTGTTAATAGAAACACAACGTTTCGGCTGCTTTATCCTCCGAACTATCTCTAGTGTCCTTTGTTTATATGGGCATTGAAATGATTCAACCTGGGAAATCATTTCTAAAGTTTGACTGTTGATCAAACAAGACGTTCAAACTTTAAAAACGATTTCCCAGGTTGAATCATTTCTATGCCCATATAAACAAAGGACATTTGAGATAGTTCAGTGGATAAAGCAGCCGAAAAGTTGTGTTTCAGCTAACAACAATAAAGATGAGGACAACAAAGGAGGTGCCCGTGGTGTCATGGTTATCGTCGCAGGAATTGGACACGGCGACGCGAGCTCAAATCCTGGACTGATTGCATTTCTCATTGCACTAATACCCTTGGGAAAGGTATGAATCCAATTATTCTCCCTCCAGCTATGGGTAAATAGTAAGGCAGACTGGGTTCTTCAGTCTTGGTGAGGCAACTAGTCTAGGAAAAGGAAAACTCTGAATTCAAACCTGTTAAACTCCGCTTAAAAAATTGACCTTGTGTCATATCCTGCCCGAGCGGAGGGGTTGGGTAAATATGATAAAGATGAGGACAACAGTTCGAAAAATCATAAGCAAAATAATGCACAATCTATACTAATTTATGTTTACTGTACAACTTAACCGGACATTGGCCTAGCAGTTAGAGTGTTCGCCAATGGCCCGGGAGACCTGGGTTCAATCCCAGGTCGAGTCATACCAAAGACTCAAAAAATGGTACTCGATGCCTCTTTGCTTAACACTCAGCATTATAAGGTACGTAATAAGTGGAGCAATCCAGGGAAAGGAGTAGCACCCTCCCCTACACCTTGGTGTAGTAGCTATCGAAAAGGGAGCCTTCGGGTCACCCTCGACTATGGTCGCTAACTTTACTTACTTTTAATATATTACTTAAAAAAAAAAGATACGACACGTAGTACCAATTAAGGAGCCGGCTTGGTACGTCCAAACCCAAATCTGGGTTACTGCCGGAGCCGATTTGATGTTTAATGACCCGAAATCGGCAATGAAGGCAGGACATCACCGAAGAGCTCCTACAAGCACTTAGAATGTATTATTGGAAAACTCTGAATTCAAACCTGTTAAACTCCGCTTAAAAATTGACCTTGTGTCATATCCTGCCCGAGTGGAGGGGTTGGGTAAATATGATTATTGGACAGAAAAGGTAAATGAAATTAGCCGTGGAGTAAAGGTTAAAGTGCTTGACTGGTGCCTCCAAGTAAGCCAGTTCGAACTCTACTAGTGCTATTAGGTTCACTTTCAGACGAATGTCCTTAGTGAAAAGGCATGAGCTCCCTTGTCCCTTCCCAGCTATTGGCAAAATAGTATCACAGCCGTGACATTAAATAACACATAAAGGTTGACATGCCATTAAGCAAAGAAACCAAACCAAGATAAATTTAGCATAGAGTAATTCTACTGGAGTTCAATACAATGTTTGATCTGATGCAAATCATCCTTTCTCACTTAGGTAGCCCTTCTTAATTTTTTTTTTTTTTTTTTTCGTTTAGTAGAATTTCCACAGGCCATGCTAGTTTTATTATAAAACGAATAAAAGACCGTAAGTGACAAATACGAGGCGTTGCTATTAAATAATGGAAGCGAAATTGCACTGCGCATGCACGAACCACGTGGTATACGGTGGCCAATGGACAGGCATAAACAACCACTGAAAACTCTCAATCCGTTCGCTTCGTCATTTCAATGTTACGCATCGCTTCAAGTAGACATTAACTTATGTTTATTGGAAAGCTTAGTTATTTATAACAAATTTACATGTACTGTCAAAAATTGACGGTTATATTATAGTGAATTTATGTAGCTGTAGTAACGCTATAATTTTTGGACAAATACTCTTGGGAAATGTATAAAACCTATTACCTCCCTCCCAGCTATAGGTTAAATAGTTCTTCTACAAAGATAGCGTTGGCACAAAATAACCCACGAACGTTGATATGCCATTAAACAAAGAAACCAAAATTACTTTATGTGGCTTCGCATTGTTTTTTTTTCAGGGTTCAGAATTTGCAAATATTCACCTAAAGGCGAAATTAAGGAAATATCGGATATTAAGTATTCCTATCCAATATTAATAATTTGCAAACAGATCTATTTGACCTATAGATGTGACCCTAACAGGAACTACCAGGAAGTGATAGCTGAGAAGGGGTACTTCACATTACCAATAGCTCTATAACTGGAACCTCATCATCAGATGCACAGCAAGGACACTTCTTTTTATGACGAGAGTCTTACCCCTCACTAAGGGATACTGTAACCGTATTCTAAGCCCCACCAATAGAGCAGATGTGTTTATGTGTCAACCCCTATCTATCCATCCCTTTTCAAAGCGGTGTTTATATGTATATATATATATATATATATATATATATATATATATACGTGGTGCCTTCAATAAGTTTCCAGACTTTTTTTGTACAGGTATTTAAAATTGTCGTAGACTCATAAAAACTCAGTATATTATTGCTATACATCTTATGAGATGACTGACCAATTTTTATGATTTCAGGTTCAAATGAATAGCTACAGCAGCAATTGGAATACACCCTACTAAAGCCTGATTGACACAGCTGATGAATTTCAAAAATGCAATCTGGACGTCAGGACACTTTAGAAGAACGATATGCAATAAAATTATGTTTTAAACTTGGGAAAATGCCACAGAAACGTATGAAATGCTTCAGACTGCTTTTGGAGCATCTTACCTGAATCGAGCATGAGTTTTTGAGTTGCATAAGAGATTCAAGGAAAACAGGGAGTCTGTGAGGGATGATGAGAGGTGTGCGAGGAGTAAGGAAGTCAATACACCAGAGTTGATTGGCCAAAGGGTTAGGGTAGGGTTACTATGTTGAGGTTTTAAGGGAATTCAGGAAGAGATTCTGTCGGAAGAGACCAGCACTCTTCAAATTGGGTCAGTAGCATTTCCAGCAGGACAATGAACCAGTCCACTACTCCATCCTTGTCACAGACTGTTTGACCAAGATGGGCATCAAGATAGTTCCTCGCCCTCCCTATAGTCCATACCTTGCTCCCTGTGACTTTTGGTTATTCCCTAAGCTCACAGGCTGTCGTTATTAGACAATTGAGGAGATGTGACGAAGGTCATTGACACGAGGACTTCCATGGCGCTTTCCAGGAGTTTTTGGAACGGTAGAACAAGTGCATTGCAGCCGGAGGAGATTACTTCGAAGGGCACTAGAGTTTCATGTGTGTACTATCATTAAAAGTGCCCATACGAAAAAAGCCTGGAAACTTATTTAATGATCCTCGTATATATATATATATATATATATATATATATATAGAGAGAGAGAGAGAGAGAGAGAGAGAGAGAAATTGATAACAAAGTAATCCAAATTGAAGGAGGGATTTATTGAGAAGCAAAGTCGTCACTATAGCGTTTCGGTTCTAATGAACCATCATCAGGACTGTGAGGGGGGATATTAGTGATGTTAAATCAACGGTGGATGTTTAAAAATACAAAAACCTAGGGAAAATCTGTATATATATTCTAGATACACAGATTTTCCTTATGTTTTTGTATTTCTGTAAATCTATCGTTGATTTGACATCACTAATATCATCCCTCATAGCCCTGATGATGGTTCATTAGAACCGAATCGTTATAGTGTCGACTTTGCTTCTCAATAAATCTCTCCATCTACTTGGATTATCTTGTCATCAGTTTTTCTCTACATATTGTCGAATTACACTTCATTATTTATTTACTTCTCTCTCTCTCTCTCTATATATATATATATATATATATATATATATATATATATACCATATTTGACTGATTGGTCATCAATGACAAATATAAAGAAGTAACGTTTGCGAAAAATAGCTTAATAGGTTACCAAATTTCCCGACAGAAAAGTAAAATTATTAGCCTTATCTAAATACCTTGATATTGCCAATATTGTTCATCGCTATTTTCCACTCATATTCTTTTACTTTGAAGTTCAGTTTTGTCATTGTAATATTTCACTGATTTATACATATTTTTTTATGCAATATCAATGCAAAAATTCTGGAAATTTTCTTATTAATTCTTAAACGCTAAATAGCTTAAATTAGTCTTCATTAATCAAAGTGAAAGTTTAAATAGGTTAGAAAGATTGCATAGTTCTGTCTGTCTGTCTGTGTCTGTCTCTGACACACAGACACACACACGTTGCTTGAATGTCTGCTGATAAAGAAGTGACGAGTAAAAGGGAGGAAAAATTTAAAAAAAAAAGAAAAAAAAGAAAGAAGCAAAACGAAGTAAAGAATGAGAGGGATAGAAAAAAAGATGGCGGATAAAAAACACACTCGGAACAGACATATCCTCAGGCAAGCACTGAGTAAGCAGCTATTAACAACAAAACTAAAACGGGCAACACAAACATCGTCTGTATCATAGAAATTATGATTGATAATTTGCTGACATCAGAAACCTTTTATTCAATAGAGTTTCAACATCTTATTTACCGTATATAATCGTGTAATTTTTCACCTAAAAAACAAGAGATCGTTTAATTACATCAGATATATTTTTGAAATGCCGAAACTTACTTTGTTTCGAGGTCTAGCCTTACAGTAACTTCGATCTAATATGTCTCCATAGAGCCTATATCTAAAAATTGACCATTAAGATTAAGTTTTTACTTAATGTTTACAATTTATAACTCATATGGTATGTACAATATTCTAAATAATAAACTAACTTACGTAAAAACTTCATTATTTTAACTAAAAAAGGCTTTAGCTAGACTAAGCTGAAACAAGTTGGGTCTTGCCCAATCGGCTTGGGCTGTAGAATACACCGACTGTTTCTCTGGATATGACACTAAACAATCTGATGGTGAGGTTTCAGTAGTGCTGGTGCTTTGGGGAATGCAGGGTACCCCTTTATTGCCATCGCTCCCAGGTCCACCCTGACCCGGAGTGGTAACACCTGATAAGAGTCCTTATCTATGGGTTGAATAGAAATAAACCGTGCTTCCTTCACTATACTGATTTTTGCATTTAAACTACGTATTTATACTAAACTGAATAAAAATAGAACTGTTTTTACATTTAAACTGCGTTCTTATGCTAAACTGAATTGCTCGAAATAGAACTGTTTTGATGTCTAAACTGTGCTTATGCTAAACTGAATTACCTGAAATAAAACTGAATAGTTTGAAATAGAAATGTTTTTCACAATTAAATTGTACTTACACTTAAACTGCGTACTTATCCTAAACTGAATTGTTTGAAATAGAACTATTTTCATCAAAATTGATTAGGCGTTAAATAACCTACAAAGGTTGATATGCCATAAAACTCAACCAACCAACCAACCAACAAGTTGGGTTAGAATAACTAGAAATTACACCGAGTCATAGATCCGGTGGACGTAATTATTATATTATCAATGTTATTGTTTATCAGTGGTGGGGTTTGTTTTGTTTGAAATATCCAAGTAAACACGGCAAGCTACATCAAGATCTACACTACATTATTTGTTTACGGTACTGCATTGATTTTGAGTGTATTATAGTAGTTTGGAAATTATAAATGACTGTTTGAATGTTTTCCCTTTATATCATTGGATGTTGAAGAAATATTTATGTAGGTTAGCAGAGCCAAAAATTGGGGATCGTTCATTACATTTATGATTAAAAAAAAACACACCCTTTTTTGTGGCTAAAAATTAGGGGTCATTCGTCACACGATGTTGTTCATTACTCGAATATGTACAGTAGATCTCTTTGGTCTTTTTTCTTTTCTTTTTTTTTTTTGTCTTTTTTTTTCAGTCTTTTCTTCCCTATGTTTCTATCTGGTATATCACTAGGTATCTGCGCATGTATAGTTCTAATATAGAGGATGATCAGAACACCCTCTACAAAAAAAAAAAAAAAAAAAAAAAAGACTCCTCATTATAATCCCGGATATGTAGCAGAGAGTTTGGACCGAGATAGATTATTGCATCATTGTTTCCGAGTGGGTATTGAGAGTTTTTGATATCAACCGTTACCATTTGAAATTGATACTGAGATCATGAAACTGCATTCACTAATGTGTAAACATCTTTCCATAAAGTTACATTCTATATATGTTTGATATTATATATATATATATATATATATATATATATATATATATATATATATAATATTTTATGCTCGCACAAAAAAACTACGTAACCCCCCCAAAACACACACACACACATATATATATATATATATATAGGGTCTGCTGAAATAGATAGTATTACAAAAAATATGAGTGATTTTTAACGGTTATATATATATATATATATATATAGCTTTGATATACACTGATCATACATTTATCCCTTCCACATGGTTAAAAGTAGATCACTCCGTGAAACTACCAGTCGTGAGCTGTATATCTTTAGATTATTTTATTGTGATATTTTTTCGACACTTTAGTTTTATATCAATTTTCGTGAAATGATTTTATTGGTTTCACTGTCGTCTTAGATGCTTATTTAATGACATGTGTATCAGTTTTAATTCCACACACACACACACACACACACACACACACACACACACACACACACACACACACGTAGTCAGAGTACAGGGTGTTTCACAACTGCTGAAACAAAGCAGCGGCCTCTCAGATCTTCCCCGTTGACTTTATTCTCTTTCTTTTTTCAGATTATTGCCGCGAAGTCGTTAACATTCAAATATATTTAATCTAATATGAACTGAACTATGAAGCAAAAGATCTTTTGTGTGTAGATATATAACGAAACTAAATCTCCGTAGACTATTCAAGCAAGATACAGAAGGAAATTCTATTTCAACACATTTCCAAACGGGAGTCAGATTTTCAAGTTGGTCAGGAACTTTTAAGCTCATGGCACTTGTGAAGATCGTAAGGCAACAGGTTCCTCACCATCTGTGCCTCCGGTCGCTCAGGAAGATTGTGCACGAGACATCAACAACCTTGCACGCTGCATTCAACTGTGCTTTCAACTGAACAGCAGATATCTAAAGCCTGTATTCTTGGCCTCCTGTTGACATTTGGAACATGTACTTGAGGGTTCCTCTTGACATCGTTGATTGATGTTTGAGTTGGAATGGCTGAAGATCCTAAAATATTATCCTTTTACGTTTCAATAAATGTAATTTTCATTATTTAATCCTTTCTAGGCATTAATTTGTTTCCAAACAATTTGTTTCATAATTTGTTAATCACCCTGTACTACTAAAAGTCCTAGGAATTCGGACAGGCTGTGTGTATATATTCGATATATATATATATATATATATATATATATATATATATATATATAATGTGTAAATATATGCACAAAAGGAGAATCAATTTGAAGTCTCCACCCTGATAAGCTTCCAGTGCCGCAGAAAGCTTGTTCATAGGCATGTTGTTTATAATTCAGCCATATTGTTTGTATCGTAGCAAAGTTTCTGTCGTTTCTTGCTCCGTTTGACCTTGCTTACCTTTGTTAATTTTTTTTAACATTGATTTCAGTTTTTCAGTATGGATTCTCAATTCTTTCTTTCTTTCTTTCTTTCTTTCCCTTTTGTGACGCCATTATCTGTTCGGTTTTTTTTTCTCTTTTCTTCCCGCCAAAACATTTTTTCCACTTCGACCTTTATATTTGCTTTTAACATCTAAAGAATATAACGAAAACTTGTAACCTGCGATAGAATTCTTTATAAACGGCAAATAAATGACAAATATCAAGTCTAAAATATTCGTTTTTCTATTTTTATTAGAACAATGATTGCCCAGTCGGCTGGGACTATAGAATATACTGACTGCATCTTTTCGAGGAGTAAAACACTCTCCACCAACGTGTGTCCCGGATATGACACTAAACAATCTGATGGTGAGGTTACAGTAATGCTTTGGGGAATGCGTTGTATCCCTTCATTGCCATCGCTCCCAGGTTCACTCTAGCCCGGAGGGAGTAGCGCCTGATAGGGCCCTATCTTTGGGTTAAATAGAAATAAACTGCTTACTTAGGCTAAACTGAATTGTTTGAATTAGAACTGTTTGACTTAACTGAATAGCTTGAAATAGAAAGGTTTTTGACATTTAAACTGGTTACTTATGCTAAACTGAATTATTTGAAATAAAACTGTTTTTGACATTGAAACTACACATGTGGTAATCACGAGACCAGCGGCCAACTAGGTGTCGTGAAGCTATTGTACCATACTTACATTAAACTGAATTATTTAAAATAGAACTGTTTTGACATTTAACTGTGTGTAAACAAAATCTTTACTCATACTAACCTGAATTGTTTGAATTAGAACTGTTTGACTAAACTGAATAGCTTGAAAAAGAAGTGTTTTTGATAATTAAACTGTGTACCCTTGTTAAACTGAATTGTTTGAAATAGAACTGATTATGTGAATAAAAATGGATTTGGCGTGAAATAACCAACAAAAGTTGACATGTCATAAAAACCCGAACAACCAACCAGCCAATCGGGCATTGATAAGCATATATGGTTGGTTGGTTGGTTGGTTGATTTTACGGCTTTTCAACCCTTGTTGGGTTATTTAATGCTGAAGTCTTTATGTGTTGGAAATTATTATGCTTTAAGTAACTATTCTTAATTCTAATAATCTGCCGACGGTTATATGGTGTCAACTATTCCTATCTAATAATAATTCATTGACCATTATATAGTTTCAAGTAACTATTTCCATTTTATTTCCGGCTCATTGGCTTAATGAGTAGAGTGTTCGCCAATGGTCCGGGAGACCTGGGTTCAATCGCCAGGTCGAGTCATACCAAAGACTTTAAAATGGTACTTGATACCTCCTTGTTTAACACTCAGCATTATAAGGTACGTATCAAGGATAAAGTAGAGCAATCCAGGGAGTGGAGTAGTGTCCTCCCCTACACATCGGTGTAGTAGCTGTCGAAAAGGGAGCCTTCTGGAGCCTTGACTACGGTCGCCAACTTACTTACTTATTTCCATTTAATAACAATCATTTCAATGGTTTCAAGTATTCCTACTTAACACAAACAGTTTGAACACTGTTATAGGGTTTCAACTAAACGAAGAAAGAATGTGATACAAAGAATAAATAAATTGATTAGTATATAAATAAAAATAGTCAGTTCCCTAAAAGTAAAGTTGGCGACCTTAGTCGAGGGTGACCTGACGGCTCCCTTTTCAATAGCTACTACACCGAGATGTAGGGAATGACGGAACTCCTTTCGCTGGATTGCTCCACTTCACTCTTGATCGTTACCTTATAATGCTGAGTTTTAAGCAAGGCAGCATCAAGTACCATTTTTTGAGACTCAACCTGGGATTGAACCCCGGTCTCCCGGACCATTGGCGAACACTCTACTCATTAATTTACTTTGAAATATATAATTTTCCTGGAGGGACGAAAAAGACAAATGTTCATTTCGACGTTGGCGTTCATTCTTTGAAAACTAAAAAAAGGTTATGGAACATAAAAGTGACAGTGATACCAATTATAATTGATCCACTCGCAATGGTCCACAAAAGATTGGTTAGAGCACTGGAAGAATTGAAAATTGTAGAACAAATCGAGACCATCCAATAACAGCATTACAAAAATCGGCCAGATTACTGAGAAAAGTTCTGGAGACTTGCTGTCAGTCGGACTCGAATGAAAGACCATTAGCACACGCTAATGGAGGTGCCCGTGGTGTAATTGGTTATCGTCGTAGGAAATGGACACGGCGATACGAGTTCAAATCCTGGACGAGATTGATTGCATTTCACATAGCACTAATACTCTTGGGAAAGGTATGGATCCAATTATTCTCCCTCCAGCTATGGGTAAATAGTAGGGCAGACAGATTCTTCAGCCTTGGTGAGGCAATTAGTCTAGGAGAAGGAAAACTCTAAATTCAAACCTGTTAAATTCCGCTTAAAAATTGACCTTGTGTCATATCCTGCCCGAGCGGAGGGGTTGGGTAAATATGATTAGCAAACGCTGGTGTTAAAAACACGTCGGCAGTATATCTACATTTTCTTTTTTTTCTAAAGTCGATGAATTATATTGTGAATTGAATCATCATGACCAGAAAATCCAGCGAACACTTACGTACGATATACGGAAACACTGGACAACTGTTTCGACCTTATTAGGTCTCATCAGCAGTGTATACCGTGATCTCTACCTGTGGAGATCGAACCAGTGACCGCAGATTGCAGAGCTGAAACTCTACAACTGAACCATAAGTCCACATCGTACACAAGTGACGCCAAATTAATTAACTAGTCATTGTAATTGCGCAGCCAATTAACCTGAATGTGTCTTGCAAGTTACATGTGTACTCTTTACAGAGGACACGGTCACCTCTTGGGCCACGTCTTCCCAAGAGGATTGGAAGTCCGCATCCACGTAATTATTGTGACTGCAAGGACAAGGATATAGATCTACATTTTCTTTTTTTTTTTCAAGTAGAGGAATTATATTGTGAATTGAATTACCATAACCAGAAAATCCGGTCACGCATGGAGTAGTAATCTTTGTAAACAATTATAGCCTCAAACAACTATTCTTAATATAAATAATTTTCATTCAGTCATATGATACCAAGTATTCCAATCTAATACAAATATTTTTACACAGTTATATGATTTCAAGTATTCTTATCTAATTATAATCTATACACCGTTATATGGGTTCAAGTGACTATTCCTATTTAATAGTAATCATTTGTTTGCACACAGTTATATGATTTCAAGTATTCTTATCTAATTATAATCTATACACCGTTATATGGGTTCAAGTGACTATTCCTATTTAATAGTAATCATTTGTTTGCACACAGTTATATGGTTTCAAGTATTCTTATCTAATTATAATCTATACACCGTTATATGGGTTCAAGTGACTATTCCTATTTAATAGTAATCATTTGTTTGCACACAGTTATATGATTTCAAGTATTCTTATCTAATTATAATCTATACACCGTTATATGGGTTCAAGTGACTATTCCTATTTAATAGTAATCATTTGTTTGCACACAGTTATATGGTTTCAAGTGTTTATATCCAAGGCAAATAATTTTCACACTGTAATTGCATTTTAAGTATTTCTTTATTACCATATACTCCCTAAAGGCAGGATAATAGAATCGTCAGTTTCCAGTGAATAGCCAACTCACGGACGAGTGAAGTGAACGGGCCTCGCAACTTGGGTCACACCCCGGCCGTGTTTCTCGTTGCACGGTTCGGTTCGTGTGGCTTGGTCGCTTGTTTTCGTCATGTCGGTCAAGGCTGACTGACATGGGTATCGGGAAGCCGGCATTTACGTCACGTGTGCTAAGACCGACTTTCTCCGAGCATTAGGGGGCTGTCCCCCATGCTCAAAACCTCCCTGGAGGAGCTAGGTTTATTGCCTGGCGCCTGAGGCACCTCTTTTTATGAGAATGCCGACGGGGCCCGAGGCATTTTTGGGAATGTGGGGCGTATCTGGGCTTCAGTTCTGCGTCCGGACACATCTTAAAAAAAGCCTTGGGGCGCTCAACGAATACCAACGAGACTTAAGAATGCCACCTGTCAGGTAATGATTGTTCGTTTACTGTATCTTGTGTATTAGAACCTATTTTCAAATCAAATTACTTGGCGAGTTTTTCTTCTTCCTCTGTTAACCCGAATATACGCGTTACATCATTTACCTAACCCCTCCGTCACGGGCAAGATGCGAAAAAAAGTCTACTTTTTAAAGGGTGTTCAACTGGTTTGAGTTCACTCTATGACGTCTCCTCAATTCATTGCAGAACGAAGGTTAAAGAATCCGGTCCGCCTTACTATCTACGCACAGAGAGAATGAGAATAGATGGATTTATGTTCTTAAAAAGAGCATTAGCAGGAAGTAATATGTAAATAGCTTCATCCAATATCCACACCAATAAACGTTACGCTAAGCGCACTTCCACTTGAAACCATCTATGCAAAGGTTTTAGTTTGCTTCCTTTATTTAATGGCAGATCAAGCTGAATGGTTTATTCAGTGCCAAAGCCTTCCTTGTTGAAGAACAGTAGTGATACTATTTAATCCATTGCTGAGAAGAAGAGATAGATAAATGGACAGATTGATAAAAGAAGCTGAAACTGAGAAAAATAGATAAAAGAGATTGATTTGGTTTCTCTGTTTAATGGCGGATCAACCTTGTAAAAGAACAGCAACGATAGAATTTAACCCAAAGCTGGGGGTGGGACGATAAGGGTGCTCATACCTATCTCAAGAACATTAGTCCGAAACTGATTGTAATAACGCTGGAATTCGAACTCACTTCGAGGCCTCAGTTCATTGCTTTAGCCATGAAATCACGGGGACTGCCTATATATATATATATATATATATATATATCATCATCATGTCGTGCGGCCAGCACGGATATCCCTGACCCTCTCTCTCCATGTCTCCCTATCATTCATCGCCTCTGGCAGGTCTTCAGGGATACATCCCGTATCATCACATAGCTGCTGTATGTATATTCGAGCGGGTCGTCCTGCTTTTGATTGGCCATATGCGGGGGTCCACAGGAGTACATCACTTATGAGCTCGTCCTTGTTTCTCCAGCCGTGTCCGGCATGTCTGGTAAATATATATATATATATATATATATATATATATATATATTATCATTAAGATCCTTTCAAGTTTCCTGATAAGTGTCTTGGTTTCAGTGTGGAATTGGTGGATAAATTCACCAAAATCAGCATCTCACTTTTATAGAACTCGGCGTTTACGTAATTTTGTTATGTTATAAAAAAAGAACTTTTAAAAACTCTTTAAAAAACACTTTACACGTGCGAACAACCTATGAAAGGCCCGAAAGCCCTCAGGACAATTTTGATAAACTCATCCACCAATTCCAACCTGAAAACAAGACACGTATCAAGAAACTTGAAAGGATTTAAATAAAATTATATTGACAAAACGTGTCTTTATTATCTAAGTAAACAGGCTTAAATGAAAGACTGTTGTCCAACCACACCCACACACACACACACACATATATATATATATATATATATATACACTGTAAACCATATTTGCTGATCTTATCCCCAAAATAAGCGTGTATGCCATCTGATGAGGCGAAGATAATATTCTTCGTCGAGATAAATTTATAATAGCACTTTAACCGTGGTTGAGTTTTATTCCAGTTACTTATATATATATGTATATATTTATATGTATTTAACATAAATTGTTTATCGTAATCACTTTTATTCTTTCCACAAACAAATACTCATGTTTATTTATTTATTTTTAATAAAAGTGGTCGTAATTAGTACATTTAATGTCTTAAGCGGATTAAATTTTTTAATCTTCCATGCCGATGCGTTAATCTAAATCTTTCGGTCAAAATCATCTCTACGTTTCCCAGTCTCCCCCCCCAACTCTAAAATGGTAACGACTGCTACTTTTTATGCAACGAGAAAAGCAAATAAAGCAGAACATTGGTTTCACTTAAATAGTGCAAGAGACAACAAAAGAGAGAATGTGTTTTATGGCATATCAACCTTTGTGGGTTATCTCATTCTAAATTCTATTTATACATATGAATAATATATCTGATTTATTTTGGTTGTGTTTTATGGCATATCAACCATTGTAAGTTATTTAATGACAAATCCATTTTTATATATATAAACACTTCTATTTCAATCAATTTAGTTAAGCATAAGTACAGTTTTTTTTTGTTTACACACTATTGAATGTCAAAACAGTTCTCTTTCAATCAATTCAGTTTAGCTCAAGCACGTAGTTTCAATGTCAAAACACTTCTATTTCAATCAATTCATTTGAGTATAAGTACATAGTTTAGTTTTATTTGTCCTATAGATAAGACCCTATCAGGTGCTGCCAGTCTGGGTCAGAGTTGAACTGGGTGCTATGGCAATGAAGGGGTAATCCGCATTCCCCAAAGCTCTAGCATTACTGGAACCTCACCATCAGATTCTTTAGTATCATATCCAGGACACTCGTCGGGAGAGTCTTACCCCTCAGCAGAGAAGCAGTCGGTGTATTCCACAGCTCCAGCTGACTGTGCATATATGATTTGAAAGCGCATGGTTTGCAGGTAGCATTATTCTTAAACGAGCTAGAGCTCATTAGTTTGTACATGGTTAAATGGTTTCAAGTATTGTTATCTACCACTAATATTTCTATCTTAAATTATTCATTCAGTTACATGGTTCTAAGTATTGCTATGTAACAGGAATTCAATTTAACATCAGGCATTTGTTTGCCCATAGTTAAATAGTTTCAAGTCCAGTAAATGATTAAATAGTTCTACTTGATCCATAGTTGGGACCCTATCAGGCATTACCGCTCCGGGTCAGAGTGAACCTGGGTCTAATGTCTATGAAGGGGTACTTCGCATTCCCCAACGCTCCAAGACTGGAGTTTCACTATCAGACAATTTAAAGTCATATTTAGGACATTCCTTTTTTTTTTTGGAAGGGTCTTACTCCGCTGCAGAAATGCAGTTAGCGTGTTCTTTAGGCCCAGTCGAAAGAACCAAGGTCGATAACAATGGAGACCCAGAGAGTGGCTTCAATGTCATAAAAACGTATATTACAATAATCCAACAATGTACAAGTCTTACAAGTTAATCTTACGCATCTTGTAAATGTTTCACAAGTTGAATTAGATATAAATGAGGATGTTTGAGTTGTAATTCAGGTTGTAAAAATGGCAATCATCATAGCACTAGGACTTCTATATACAGTTGTAATTCAGGTTGTAAAAACGGCTATCATCTGTCAAGATATGGCAGTCATCATATTAAGTTGCAGGGCATTTTAAGAAAAATGATGGTATGTCGTAAATAAAAAAAACTTGACTAATTCTTGTTCAAATGGTCTCCAATTTAACCACCATGTAGGGGGATGGGTTGGGTATATTGTTTTCAATTAGTTTAAAGTATTCCTATGCAAGACCGTAGTAAGATCCCCGTGCTTACCCCCGAATCTATAATATGGGGACACTACCCTACTGCATATCAATTTTCATATAGTAGTATTCATAAAAAAACAGGTTTGGGCCTCCCGATCAGTGGGTTCAGGGGCAGTACACACTGGCTCAGTTCCTACTTAATACAAATAATTCGCACACATTTATATGGTCTCAAGTATTCATAGCGAATACAAATAATTTGCATGTATGTGGTTTCAAGTAAACCTACGTAATATAAATAATTTACGTACAGTTATATGGCTTCAAGTATTTCTACCTAATACAAATAATTTGCATACAGTTATATGGTTTCAAGTATTCCTACCTAATATAAATAATTCGCACACATTCATATGGTCTCAAGTATTCATAGCGAATACAAATAATTTGCATGTATGTGGTTTCAAGTATACCTACGTAATATAAATAATTTACGTACAGTTATATGGCTTCAAGTATTTCTACCTACTACAAATAATTTGCATACAGTTATATGATTTCACTTACCTAGGAAGCAGCGTCGAATCAACCGAAAAGGACATCGAAACGAGGTTAACGAAAGCATGGACAGCTATCAATAGGCTATCGATTATATGGAAATCAGACCTAACCGATAAAATGAAACGCAGTTTCTTCCAGGCAGCGGTCACATCGATACTGCTATATGGCTGCACTACATGGACGCTAACAAAACGGCTGGAGAAGAAGCTAGATGGCAATTACACAAGAATGCTGCGTGCAATCCTGAACAAGTCCTGGCAGCAACACCCCACAAGACACCAACTGTACGGCCACCTGCCCCCTATCACGAAAACTATTCAAGTTAGAAGAACCAGACATGCAGGACACTGCTGGAGAAGTAGGGACGAACTCATAAGAGATGTACTCTTATGGATCCCCACACATGGCCGCGCAAAAGCAGGACGACCAGCACGAACATACATTCAGCAGCTATGTGAGGATACAGGATGTTGTCCTGAAGACCTACCTAGGGCGATGAACGATAGGGAGGAGTGGCGAGAGAGGGTCAGGGATATCCGTGCTACCAGCGCGATATGATGATGATGATATGGTTTCAAGTATTCCTACCTAATATAAATAATTTGCATACAGTTATATGGTTTCAAGTATTCCTACCTAATATAAATAATTTGCATACAGTTATATGGTTTCAAGTATTCCTACCTAATATAAATAATTTGCGTACAGTTATATGGTTTCAAGTATTCCTACCTAATACAAATAATTTCCACACACTTATATTAGGTGGGAATACTTGAAACCATATGAATAATTTCCACACATTTATATGGTTTCAAGTATTCCTACCTTATACGAATAATTTCCTCACGTTTATATGATTTCAAGTATTCCTCTTTAATATGAATAATCTGCGCACAGTTATATGGTTTCATGTATTCCCACTTAATAACAATAATTTTTAAACATATCTATTTCGTGTATAGATGAGACCCTGACAGGTACTACGATTCCGTAGACAACTTGGTTGAGCAACATGAACTTGTTCTACGGTGGGTGGTGGTGCTTCTCTTCAGGCAGCATTTGTGGCTTTGCCTAAAAATGAGCAAGGATTTGGTTTATTGATCGATGTCTAGGGCACCCCAAAAGTTGAATACCAACAGAACTAAGGAATTTTTTTGCACTGCCTCCAAGGGAGCTTGCTTCTTGCCGGTCCCCCACTTTAACTAGACCTTGTGTCACGTATCAGCACTCTGTGTGTGTGTGTGTGGAAAGAGTATTGAGAGCATCTCTCTGATGGACTTGCTTGATTTGGCGTATTTCACACGCACACAAATATTTTTTTTTAAAGTTGATACATGATATAAACAAATAAAGAATGTTTAGTTGTGTTCTTGCAAGCCTTTTATTGTGAGTCATTAAACATTCCACGACTCATGGCTCTGCCCAGACTCAATAAAGTCTAAGTAAATAAATAAAAAAATGTTGATACTCGGAACATTACTGTATTATTCACCTACCAAGTAAGATTCTCATAAACGTCCAGTGGCGACTTGACGGTCGTTTGTCCTTTCAATAAAATGTTTGTTGTTTGTACACAATAGCTCGCCTATTGACATCTACTTTAATTCTTATCTAAATTTATATATAAAAAAAGAATTTACAAGTTTAATAATGACATTCACAATCCAGATAAAACTACTTTTCAATTATTTGCTGCTTTTTTTTTTTTTTTTTTTTTCACTGGACAGTCCTGAAATTATAAATCTGATATTTCTGAGGGGTTTGGGGAGGAAAAGAGAAAAGAAATATGACCGGTGGTCGAATTGTTGCAAGTTGAAAACAATCTTTTGAGACTTAAATGTTCAGAAGCAAATCATTATAAATTAGTGTTGGTTTGGTAATTGCGTACTTTACACATTTATATTGACGTTTTTGTGTTGTTTCTAAGAGTTTTTAGCACACAGTTATATGATAACAAGTATTCCTTCATCACACAAATAATTTGCACACAGTTGTATGGTCTTAAATATTAGTATCTAATACTTTGTTGTTGTTGGCGACCGTAGTCGAGGGCGACCAGAAGGCTCCTTTTTTTTATACCTACTACACTGAGGTGTAGGAGGGGGCGCTACTCCTTTCCCTAGATTGCTCTACTTTACCTTTGATACGTACTTTATATTACTGAGTGTTAAGCAAGGAGGTATCAAGTACCATTTTAAAAGTCTTTGGTATGACGCGACCTGGGATTGAACCCTGGTCTCTCGAACCATTGGTGATATACACAATTGTATGGTTTCAGGTTACTATTTCCATTTAACAATTATTTCTTTGAACACTGCTATATGGTTTCAAATAACTAATAATAATCCTTAGTGAACTATTATAGCTTCAAGTAATATGAATAATTTACAGTTATATGGCATCAAGTGTTTCAATCAATTAATTTTCAAACAGATCTCCTTTACGCACAGATGAGACCCTTAACTCTGAATTAGAGTGGACTTAGGAATATTGGCAACGAAGAGGTTCTCCACACTCCCTTTGAACTCCAGAACTGAGACCCAAACCGTGGCCGTCGCTATAATAATGGTATTATAGCGACAGCCACGCCCAAATACAAGGTGCAGCTTAAGGTAATACCCAGGGCACTTTTTTTTTGGCAGTGGGTATTGCTCTTATGCATGGGTAGGTTCTCGGCTCTACCTAATTTATGATACAGGATCCCTATTCTAGTGCATGTCGATTTTCCGATTAATCTAAAATATGAAAACCGCTCTTCTGGGGTCTACAAGCAAGCGTGCCCCTCTCTCGAGGGTGGAAGGAGGGGTTGACGTTAGTACGCACCTAACCTGGTAAGGGATACTATTGTAAACCCCATCGACGGGGCCAATATACTTTTGTAGTAATTTTTTTTTCAAATAGTTACAGTCCTAAAATTACGAATCTGTTATCAGCCATAACTCGCTGGTTACACACCAACACTTTCTTAATGGTTGGGGAGGAAAAGACTAAAGAAAAATGACTGATGGTCGAATTATCAATAGCTAAAAAACGTGCTTTTGGGACTTTACTGTTTAGCAAAAATAAGAAGTAAATGTCAGAAAATTAGTCTCATTTAGATTTTGGATGTAAGCATTACGAATTGAATATATTTTGAAGGTAAATTTGGATAAAAATTAATATAAATTTTGTAGGGGCTATTCTGTACAAAAACGATCAACAATTGATCTCCGAATGGAGTCTGTGTGTTTATGTGACATCCGCAGGTGTTCAAAGAAAGAACGAGAAAAAAGTGTGCGCTTGTGTGTGTGTGTGGGGGGGGGCGAGGCTGAATAAAAAAGGACGCAGGAAAAAGAAATGTTATTAAGAATCGAGGCCAGCAGTTAACCGTCGCTTATAGACGATAGAAAAAGAAATCCAAATGTTTTGCCAGGAATGGAGGAATGGTAGGCAGTGAGGATGGACATGGCCTCACGGGCAACTAAGACGGTCGACAGACATTGGTTTATCTTAACCTCGCTCATGTCTGTGCCTCCAGCTAGTTCCTAAAAGTACAGCTACCCATCCGAAGAATTTGTGCACACACACACACACACACACACACACACACACACACACACACACACACATATATATATATATATATATATATATATATATACACTCACATATGTATATATATACACATATACACTTATATATATATACATGCACACACATGTATATACGCAATTATATATACACATATATGCATGTGTGTGTATATATATATATATATATATATATATGCTCACACACACACACACATATATATATATAAGTACACAAGTATATATATATATATATATATATATACACATCTCTCTCTCTCTATATGTGTATATATATATATATATATATATATATATATACATACAAGGGCGCTCTCTCTCTCTCTCTCACACACACACACACACACACACACACACATATATATATATATATATATATATTCACCCACGCATATATATATATATATATATATATACACAGATAAATACAATTATATATACACATATATGCATGCATATTTATATATATATGCACATACACATATGTATATATATGCATACATATAAATATACACGTATATATACATACATACACATATGCATACATATATGTTTATATATATATACACACACACATTCTCTCTCTCTCACGCACTCATGCATGAATACACTCATAAGCACACACACACACACACACACACACACACACACACACACACACACACACACATATATATATATATATATACATATATATGCACGCACAAACATACATATAAGTACACACACATATATATATATATTCATACATATATACATTCATATATGCACATATACATATTTATGTATATATATATACTCACACACACACACACACACACACACACACACACATATATATATATATGCAAACATATACATATGTATTCATATGTATACATTCACACACACACATACGCACACATATCCATATGTATTCATATATATATATATACACTCACACACATACACACACATATATATATATATATATATATATACACACATATTCACACATATACATATGTATTCATATATATATACACACACACGCACACACACACACACTCATATATATATATATGTGTGTGTGTTTGTGTGTTGTGTGCATGTTAACTATCGACCGAGGAGCAAATTTTCAGCGTGATTCTTCAGACTTAAATTATTTTTCACTTTTATTTTACAGACCAGACATATCCAATCGTAACACTAACCTCTTAATATTATTGTAAATACAGGAAGCGCGCTCAGCATCACGGCTATCGTCGTAGAAAATGGAATTGGCCACTCAAGTTTGCATACTGAACGAAGCTGTTTGCATTTTACTTCGCGCTAATGCTCTTTAGAAAGGTATGAGTCAATCTCTTCTCCTCCTCCAGCCGAAGAAATTATCCTTATGTCACACCCTGTCCGTGGCGGCGGTATTGAGAAAATTGTTTTCAACTGGTTTCAAGTATTCCTATCTAATACAAATGATTTATATTCAATTGTACTATTTATTTGTCTATACTCATTTGTTCACACTCAGTTATGTGTGTGTATTTGAGTGGCACATCAACCATTGTAGATTATTTAATGCTAAATCTATTGTATACATATAAACAGTTCTATTTCAAGCAATTCAAGTAATATAATGGCCAAGAGATTTCGTTTTATGCCTTGGGGTTTAGTTAGGCTGAGTGCCTTTCGGCTCAGTGCATGGGTTACTTAGGTGCAACATTAACGCAGGTGTTCACGCACGTGCGCGGGCGGAGCGGACGAGTCACTCAGAGATATCACAATAGCCCGAGATGGGAAACGGGGCTAGCAAGTGCGAATGGCGACACGGACCGGAAGCGCGCGGAGGATTTGGGGAATTTGAAGAAAGTTAGTAGAGTTGAAACTAGACATCGAATGGGAAGGGTCGACTTTCGCTTGCTCGCCGAAGCCAGGCCAGTGGCCTTTGTGGCGGGTGCCGAACGAGATGGGGGGTGGGAGGCAGATGAAAAAGCCAGAATAGAAAGATTGTGCCTCTCTCTCCTTATATCGAAAAACCTTTAAACTCAAAGGTAATAAAAAGTTTCGTACCTGAACTGAGAAGTCGTAAGTGTTTTTCGTGTTTCGAGATTCCAATGTTCTATGTTATATATATATGAACATTATATGTCCATTTACCATATCCGGATATCTGGCTATGTAACATTCAGTTTAGCATAATTACACTGTTTAGTTCTATTAGATAGGACTCTATCAGGTTCTACCACTTCGGGCCAGAGTGGCCCTGGGAGCGATGGCAATGAAGGAGTACTACGCATTCCCAAAGCTCCAGCATTGCTGGAGCCTCACCATCAGATTATTTCGTATCATATCCAGGACACTCGTCGGGAAATCTTAGTCCTCTACAGAGATACAGTCGGTGGGTTCTACAGCTCCAGCCGACTGGGCTTGCACACAATTATATGATATCAAGTATTTCTATCTAATACAAATAATTTACACAAAGCTCCATGATTTGAAGCATTCCTATATAATCATATTTACCTAACCTCTCCGCTCGGGCAGGATATGACACAAGGTCAATTTTTAAGTGGAGTTTAACAGGTTTGAATTCAGAGTTTTCATTCTCCTAGACTAGTTGCCTCAGCAAGGCTGAAGAACCTAGTCTGTCCAACTATTTACCCATAGCTGGAGGGAGAATAATTAGAGTCATATCTTTCCTAAGAGTATTAGTCCTATGTGAAATGCAATCAGGATTTGAACTCGTGTCCATTTCCTACGCCGATAACCATTACACCACGGGCACCTCCAACATTCCTATATAATACTAATAATTTATTTAATGGTCTAGAGGGCAGAGGGCTTGCCAATTGCCCGGGAAACCCGAGTCCAATCCCAGGTCGAATCATATAAAAGAATAATGGTAAAAAAATGGTACTTGATGCCTTCTTGCTTAACACTCAGCATTATAAGGCAGGGATCAAAGATAAAGAGGAGCAAATCAAGGAAACGTGTAGAGCCGTCCCCTACACCTCGGTGTAATAGCTATTGAAAAGGGAGCCTTCGAATTGCCTTCGGGTCGCCTTCGACTACAGTTTCCAACATTACTTATATACAATTACGAGGTGCCTTCAATAAGTTTCCAGACTTTTTTTTCGTATGGGCACTTTTATTGATAGTACACACATGAAACTCTAGTCCCCTTCGAAGCAATCCCCCCCCCCGGTTGCAACGTTCCAACAACTTCTGCAAGGCCCTATGGAAGTCCTCGTGTGTGAGCGTGTCAATGACCTTCGTCACAGCCTCTTTCATCTCATCAATTGTCTCATAACGACAGCCCCTAAGTTTTTCCTTGAGTTTACGGAATAACCAAAAGTCACAGGGAGCAAGGTCTCGACTATAGGGAGGGTGACGAACTGTCTTGATACCCATCTTGGTCAAATAGTCTGTGACAAGGATGGAGTTGTGACTGGTGCATTGTCCTGGTGGAAATGCCATTGACCCGATTTGAAGAATGCTAGCCTCTTCCGACGGAATCTCTTCCTGAACTCCCTTAAAACCTCAACATAGTATTCCTTGTTGACTGTCTGTCCAGTGGGAATCCACTGCATGTAGATCATGCCAGTGCTGTCAAAAAAAGGGATCATCAAAAGTTTGTGGGTGAATTTGATTTGTCTGGCCTTCTTGGGTCTGGGAGAGCCAGCATGCTTCCACTGGGAACTCTGTCTCTTGGTCTCTGGATCATAACAGTAGATCCAGCTTTCATCGCAGGTCACCAGTGCATCAAGAACTGCGGGATCTGAATTGATCAGCTCGACCATCTCCCTGCTGTCATGACAACGTCTTTCTTTCTGATCTTCTCTGAGCACCCTTGGGACAAACTTCGCGCAAATCTTCTGCATCTTCAGTTCGTCGCGAATAATTGTGTGTACAGTTCCCACACTGACATCAAATTGTGCACTTATTGTCTCTATAGACACACGACGGTCCTTATCCATGAAGTTCTTTATTTGGCCAATCAACTCTGGTGTTCTGACTTCCTTACTCCTCCCACACCTCTCATCATCCTTCACAGACTCCCTGCCTTCCTTGAATCTCTTATGCCACTCAAAAACTCATGCTCGATTCATGTCAGATGCTCCAAAAGCAGTCTGAAGCATTCCATACATTTTTGTGGAATTTTTTCCAAGTTTAAAACAGAATTTTATTGCATATCGTTCTTCTAAAGTGTCCTGACGTCCAGATTGCATTTTTGAAATTCACCAGCTGTGACAATCAGGCTTTGGTAGGGTGTATTCCAATTGCTGGTGTAGCTGTTCGTTTGAACCTGAAATCATAAAAATTGGTCAGTCATCTCATAAGATGTATAGCAACAACATATTGAATTTTCAAGAGTCTACGACAATTCTAAATGCCAGTACAAAAAAAGTCTGGAATCTTATTTAATGGCCCTTGTATATAGCTTAAAGTATCTATTCCTATTTAATGATAATAATATTTCGGTTGAGCACAGTTATATGTTTTCAAGCATTCTTAAAAAATTTGCAAATCATCATCATCATCATCATTTTTTCGTGCCATCAGCACGGATATCCTTGACCCTCTCTCGCCACCCCTCCCTATCGTTCATTGCTTCCGGCAGGTCCTCAGGGCTACACCCTGTATCCACACAGAGCTGATGTATGTAGGTTCGAGCTGGTCACCCTGCTTTTGCTTGGCCATGTGAAGGTGTCCACAGGAGTATATCACTTATGAGCTTGTCCCTACTTCCCCAGCAGTGTCCTGTATGTCTGGTTTGTCTACCTTGAATAGTTTTCGTGAGGGGTGGTAGGTGGCCGTACAGCTGCTGCTTTGTGGGGTATTGCCTCCAGGTTTTGTTCAATATTGCTCTCAGCATTCTTGTGTAGTTGACGTCGAGCTTTTTCTCCAGCCGTTTAGTTAGCGTCCATGTAGTGCACCCATATAGCAGCATCGACACGATCGTTGCTTGGAAGAAACAACGTTTCATTTTATCGGTCAGGTCTGACTTCCATATGACCGATAGCCTATCGATAGCTATCCATGCCTTTGTTAATCGCTTGTCAATGTCTGTCTCGCTCGATGAGACACTGCTTCCTAGGTATGTGAACTTGTTTGCTAGTTGCAGAGAGCTACCGTTTAGTGTGGGAATGTCGCCTATTTGATTAAACCCAATTTGCAAATAGATCTAACTAATCCATAGCTGGTATCCTCACATCTACCGGTTAGAGTGGGCCTGGGAGTAGAGGCAATGAATGAGTAGTCTACACTCTCCAGGGCGCTACTATTTGAGGAGAATACCTGAACTCATATTATACGGTGCAAATTATTTGTATAAAGAATAGTTATTTAAATGTAAGGTGTTTACGAAACATTATTATTATTGGATGCAGTTTAGCACCGTGCCATGAACACCTATCATATCGGAGCGGAGTGAGTCCGCGTAAGGTTGTGGCTAAAGTGCAGGACTACAACATCGTTGTAAGCAAGTTCGATTCTAGTCGACCTATTACGTTCATTTTCGTTTTAATACCCCAGGGAAAAGTATGAATCTCTTATAATCCCAGCGAAGGGTTAAATACTATCAATACTGTCCTTCAACACGGATGGCTTTGGCATTAAATAACCCACGATGGTTGATATGCTATTAAACAAAGAAACCAAACTAATCCAAACCTATCATATCGGCGAGACCTTTTAAAATTAATACTACAACTAATAATAACCGATTCTGCTTCCCTTATTAACTGCAAAATTTTTAAAATCAGAAGTGGTAAACAGTACTTTTTGATTAGTATTAGTAATTTGGCAACCAAAAATGTTTGTTTTCTCCGAATTATTCAGCCCAGTCGGCTGGGGCTATGGAATACACCGGCTACATCTCTGCAAGAGCGTTAGACCCCCCTCCTCTAACGAGTGTCCAGGTATGACATGAAACAATCTGATGGTGAGGCTCCGGGAATGCGGAGTACTCCTTCATGGTCATCGCTCTCAGGTCCACTCTGGCCCGGAGTGGTAGCATCGAATAGGGTCCTATGTATGGGTCAAATAGAACTGTTTGACATTTAAACTGTGAAAACAAAAGTTTTATACTAAATTAAATTGTTAGAAATATAACTGTTTGATTATTTAACTGTGTATATTTCATAAATGTGTTGACAAACTATATATTTAATATATATGTAAAAACTGGATTTGGCATTAAATAGCCAACAGTGGTTTATATGCCATCAAACCAAACCAAAACCGAATTGTTCTTTCATAAGCGTTTTTCTTGGGGATGATTTTTTATTGTATAGCAACCGGTGGCCTAATAATATTGTATAGCAACCGGTGGCCTGATAATATTGTATAGCAACAGGTGGCCTAATAATGATTTTATATTGTATAGCAACCGGTGGCCTAATAATATTGTATAGCAACCGGTGGCCTAATAATGATTTTATATTGTATAGCAACCGGTGGCCTAATAATATTGTATAGCAACCGGTGGCCTAATAATGATTTTATATTGCATAGCAACCGGTGGCCTAATAATTTTGTATAGCAACCGGTGGCCTAATAATATTGTATAGTAACCGGTGGCCTAACAATATTGTATAGCAACCGGTGGCCTAATAATGATTTTATATTGTATAGCAACCGGTGGCCTAATAAATATTTGAAAACACGAGTTCTGTGCTGCTTTGGCGATGGGTGGTACGAACAAAGAACAAAAAAAAAAAGTTTGAAAATTAAGTTGAGTATCAGGTAACCATGTTTATCACCGCCGCAACAAGTCTTTCTCCCGGGCCGAGCAAAATCGTTTTCTCAATGTTTCCCTTTCGGTACTTTGTTTGTCTGATGTTTAATTTTAACATATACTTTTGTCGGAAAACTTACACATGAATGTCTTTGTGTTTTTAGTAAATGTAAATAGATTTATACAATTACACAAATAACTGCAGACACATGCAAGAAAGGCTACACATATATTCACGTACCTCAAAACGCAGTGCTTATGTGGTGGGCATCTACCGTATCGTCCGATTTAGCAATTAGCCAATAGGCTAGTGGAGTGAGTTCTATTACCAGGAGTGTCAGACTATATTAAACTTGGTAAATAATTCTATACTTACGCTCTCTCTGCAGGCAAAATAGTGGTTATCAGTCTCTGGAAAACGACTCGGCGAGCTATGTTCAAATTCGGGATAAGGCAGGTGAGGTTTTATTTCGCGCTAACGCACTTTGTGATAGGCATCAATCTATCTCTTTTACTTCCAGGTCTGGGTTCATTGTCAGGTAGACTGAATACTTTAGCCCACATAAGAGCAACAGATCTAGTCTTTGTTAAAAGACCTATCAACCTTTGTGGGTTATTTAACGCCAAAGCCATCCTTGTAGAAGAACAGTCGTGGTACAATTTAACACATAGCTTGGAGAATAAGACAGAAATCTAGGGGAAGGAAAAACTAAATTCGACTTGCAGTAACCTAGTTTACTATATTATGAATAAAAACTGCTCAATATCAGTGACGGAGCATATATAGATCTATTTGAATAGCGTAGACACAGAGTCCACAGTGTTTGAAAATGGTCAGTTTCTTGCCTATACGATCAATGGATTGCTCTTGCTTTGATGATTACATTGGCGGGAAAATAACAGGCATCAAGCGCCGTTGTCTGAGATTACGCTATCCTAACTATATATATATATATATATATATATTTCAAAATGAATTGGTGTAGTAAGTGATTTGTATTTTTTAAAGAATTCACACACACACACACACACACACACACACACACACACACACACACACACGTGTGTGTGTGTATGTGTGTACTTAATAATGTTTTGATATTGTTTAAAATTTGATTTTTAAAGATATCTTGTAGTTAATTTTTTTATTTCTATGCAGATTTACTACTGAAGGTATAATTATGTGTCTGTATATATATATATATATATATATATATATATATATATATATATATATATATATAATAAAAATAAGTGGACAAATCAAACAGTTTCAACGGGTTTAATTGTAATATTTTGTTCTTTATTAAAGGAAGAACTTCAGATTTTGATTTATCCAATTCTCCACTTATTTTTATCATCTTGTAAGATTCGCCCAAAGCTACCATCTCTCTCACTTTCTTTCTCTCTCTCTCTCAATATATATATATTTATATATATATTTTAGTACGAGAATGAAGTAGGCACTTTGACTAATCACATCGATAGATTTCGCTCGTTGTCAAATGTCATCAAAGTTCTGATGAATTTTACAAGCAAGAGACCATTAGAAAAACGAGTCAATTTAATTTTGCAAGCTGTCTTCTTTCTTATACCGTCAGTCAGAAATTATATATATATATATATATATATATAGAGAGAGAGAGAGAAGGAGAGAGAGAGTGAAAGAGCGAGAGCAAATGTCTGTTAATTCGTACTTGATTTGCTGGTTATTCATTTGTCTATTAAAATATTTTTTTCCTAATTACTCATCATTGTTAGAAGCACTTTTTGTGAGCTGGAATCCTTAGGGAAATAACAAGTCGTATTTTCCTCCCACTCGCCAATGTTTCTTTATTTTTCATCATTTTAATTTTCTTTTCGACAGTGAAATAGTCATAAAGACAACTGGGTTGAACGGTTTGTATCGGTTGTTAGAGGTCGTAAATTTTGGATTTCTTTGTTTTGAAATTACTCCAACTAAATTGGAATTACAGATCCCGAGTGTATGTATGTATGTATGTATGTATAACAAAACAAAACAAAAAAGATGTAAAATGCAGAAAGTCATAAAAATGTTTAGAAAAAACAGCAGACGATTTAAAAAAAAGTCGAAGAAAGATAAATGAATGAAAATAAGAAAGTATCGTGTGAATGGTAATTGACTGAAGAGAGAGAGAGAGAGAGAGAGAGAGAGAGAGAGAGAGAGAGAGAGAGAAGAAAAAAGAATGAAGTGATGAATTGAAGTAGAAAGTGGTGGAAAATATATCAGAATAAAAGTGGAAAAATACACAGAGGAGAAGGAAAAATAAACACATGTAAGCAATGGAAAAGAATTAGTTCGCGAAAACTTTGTCCTTGTACATAAAAAAAAAGTATATGGAATTTGGAAGAAACATAAAAAGGAACATATAAGGAAAATGGTTCCAACTTAAGAAAGACAAAGACAAAAACAAAAACCAAAAACGAAACAATCTGGAGAAAGAAAGATTAGTTTGGTTTTCTTTGGTTTTATCGCATTTCAACCATTAAAGGTCATTTAACGTCAAATCCTGTTTGTACATAAATATTAAATATATATGATTCGTAAACATATTTTGTAAATAACATTTTTAAATGAGCCGGAGTTCATTCGATTACTTCTAACAAATACGAATACTGCTATTTATAATTAATCATTTGTTTGCACACAGTTAAATGGCTTTAAGTATTGCTATGTAACTGTAACAATTTAAAATCAGTTGTTTATTTGTACGCATTTAAATGGATATACATATACGATCTTAAGTGAATAGTTTATAGATAATTTAGTTTTTAAATAAGTTAGAACTAATTTGTTTGAACACTAGCATTGCTACTGTTTTTACACAGTTAAATGGTTTCGAGTATTGCTATCTAACACTATTAATTCTATTTAATATTTATCATTCGTTTGCTCAGAGTGGTTACAAGTATTGCTATTTAACACTAATTATTCTATTAAACACTATTCATTCATTGCACACTGTCAAATAGTTTCAAGTATTGCTATGTAATACCAATAATTCAATTTATGCACACAATAAAAGAGTTTCAAGTATTGCTATTTAACACTAATAATCCAATTCAATATTGCTCATTCGTTTGCATACAGTTAAATGGTTTCAAGTATTGCGATGTATCACTAACAATTCAGTTAAACGTCAGTTTACACACAATGTGACTGCTAATAACTCTACAACTAATAATTTTGTGTTCATTTTTGTTTCAGATTTGAAAATAATATACTATATCAACTATTAATCCTCGATCACAATGGCTTGGACAAGAGAAGAAAAGCATTTTGCGTCACTACTTATTTGGTGACAAAATCACTCAAAACTGTCTCAAAATAGATGCAACCCATTAATATGATAATGATTTATTACTGAGACAAGAAACTTAAAAAAGATTGCATGTCCTGGAATCTGATATAATAACAAAAAACAAACGCTGAAATGATATCTCTAGCTGAAAGGATGTATTTTTTATTGGACGTGTTCCAAATGACTGCCATTGCACTTGTCTTGGTAATAAATCATTATCATATTAATGGGTTGTCTATCTTGAGACATCATGTATTTAATCCATAGCTGGTGGGAGGATAAGGAGGTTCGTACCTTTCCTAAAGCTATTTGTCCAACAATGAACGCAATAACGCGATCAGATTTCGAAGTCGCTCACTTCGAGGCCGCACTCCAGGACTTTAGCCACTAGGCTACGGTGTTTTTTTTTTCTCGCGAAGCAAAGAAGGAAAAATATCAGTAAAAGCGAAAGGAGAAAAAAAATTATTTCGGACAAAAAGAAAATAAGAAGGATACTGTGCTCGGTTAGTTGGGTTTTATGGCTTGTCAACCCTTGTAGGTTATTTAATGCCAAATCCAGTATGCATGATTTGTAAACGAATTGTTTATAGGTAACAATTTAAACTAGCCAGAGCTCATTTGTTTGCACACTATTTAATGATTTTAAGTACCACTATTGTTGTATAGCCATGACCACTATACATACACATATACACGCAGAAATATAACGACGGCACAATAAAGACGAGCGACACAGTTCTTTAGAAAAATATACCTCTCACTTTACTGAAAGGGTTCGAAAGGGTTACTAAAGGTTTTACTGTGAGAGGGAGTTGGAGACCGAACAGAACTGCAACATATTGACCCCCACTCTTATGGCCATAACAGCGTTTCTTTTCCGTTCTCCAGGGCTGCTCAACCGGGGGCCTGAGGGTCCAGCCTCTCTGGGACATGTTCCTCATTCCAGCATCTTCTCTCCAACTGATCTGATCTCCAACCGCTCAATCGAGGGCCTGATGCCCCCCTCTGCTGGGTGCTGGTTTTCTCTACCGCATCTTATCTCCAACTGGTTCGATCTCTAACTGACTGACTTCCTGTCTTCACCCGGGTTATATAATTATTCAACGTCCACTTTCTTCTTGTGGGCGCCACAAATCGCACTCAATCAACCCGTCCACGGTCAAGGTTATATCCTGATATTCCTCGACCGGATGTACCTGTTATTTATTCACGTGCATTTCCTATTTTGACAGCTTGGCCGGGTCGGAGGTCAATATGCAACACTATCTAACACTAATTATTCAAATCAATATTAATGATTTGTTTGGAAAAGTTAAATGGTTTCAAATATCACTATCTAACAATAAAAATTCAAAAAATATTAATCCTTTTTGTTTGCATACTAGTATTCCCATCTAACATAAATAATTCTATGTAGTGTTAAACATCTATTTGCATACAGTTAGATGGAAATTGTGTTGAAATACTAGGAGATTATGAAAGATTAACAGCCAATTGATTTTAACGGCATGCCAACACATCTAGATTTATTTTATATCGAGAGGTTAGGAAATCGCGTTCATATTTTCATTATTTTTGAAGATGTTTCTTTCGAGGATTTTGCAAATAGTTAAATGATATTAAGTATGCTTATTCAATATAAACAATTTGCACACAGTTGTATGATTTCAAGTATTCCTATATAACACCAATAATAGTATGGTTTCAAGTAATCCTTCCTCTTTAATTATGATTTTAAGTAAACTTATTCTAATGCTAAATGAACAATCCTCCCCGATGAGTGTCCTGGATATGACACTAAACAATGTGATGGTGAGGTTCCAGTAATGCTGGAGCTTTGGGTAATGCGGAATACTCCTTTTCATTGCCATAGCTCCCAGGTTCACTCTTGCCCGGATTGGTAGCACCTGATAGGGTCCTATCTGTGAGTCAAATAGAACTAAATTATGTACTTATGCTAAACTGAATTGCTTGAAATATGACTGTTTTGACATTTAAACTGCGAACTTAAGCTATAACTGAACTGTTTGAAATGGAACGGTTTTTGTATGCTAAACTCTTTGTTTTTGACATTGAAACTGAACTTACGATAAACTGAATTGTTTGAAATAGAACTGTTTGATTAACCCGAATAGCTGGAAACAGAAATGTTTTTTTACAATTAAACTGTGTACGTATGCTAAACTGAATTATTTGAAAGAGAACTGTTAATTTGTATAAAAATAGATTTAGCATTAAATAACCTAAAAAGGTTGATATGCCATAAAACAAAAAAAAAAACAAACAAACAAACAAAACAAAATAATTTAGTTATATAGCATCAAGTATTCCTCCCGAAAACAAATAGTTTTTAAACAAAACTATTTCACCTATATATAGAATTCTAGCTGGTACAATCACTAATGATTAGAGTGGACTTGGGAGTAATGGCAATAAAAGAGTACTCCACACTCCTCAGATACCCAAAACTGTAGCCTCACTACCGGATTTAGTTTAGTGCCATATTCAGCATCCCAACACCATTTTCTGGGGGGGGGGGTATTACCCCTCTGCAGAGGATAGTAAAGGTACTGTAAGGCATGCCAACAGAGAGCCTTAACATCCGAAAAGCAATATTAAACTTGGCGCTTTCAGAAGTTGAAAACAGAGTCAAGAAAGAAAGAAGAAAAAGAAAGAAAAAAAAAAAAAAAGAAAAAAGGAAGACAAAAGAAAGAAAGACAAAAGAAAGAAAGACAGGAAGAAAGAAAATAATTATGAGTGAAAAGAAATATAATAGAAGACTTAAGAAGGAAAGAAAGAAAAAAACGAGATAAAAGTTTACGAAAAGAATAAAAAGGTAAAGATGGAAACGGAGAAAAAAAATTATGCAATAAAAGAAATATTTGATAAGACTAAAAAAGTGAAAAGGAAAGGAAAACAATTCTAAAAGAAAGGATTAAAAGAATTACGAAAGAAAGAAAATATGAGATAAAAGAATTAAAAGAGAAGAATTAAAAAGGAAAGAAAAAAATGCCATAGAAGAGATATACGATAATAATTAAAAAGTAAAGAAAGAAAAAAAAAAAAAAAGAAGAAAATTATGAATAAATTACGAAGAAAAAATGAATTTAACAAATATGAGGCAAAAAAAAAAAAAAATAAATAAAAGAGAAAAATTAATTAAGAAAGAACAGAAAAATAAGAAAATAATTAATAGGTAATGAAAAAAAGAAAGAAAAAATATGAAGAAAATATCAGAAGAATTTCGAAAGTAGGAAAAAAAAAAGAAAACGTTAAAAAAATATAATATAAAAGATATATAAGAGAAAAAAAAAAGGATGGAAAGAAAGAACAGGAAAGGAAAATAGAAGAATTACGAAGCAAAGAAAGAAAAAGGAACACATTATGAAAAAAAAAGAGGAGTCCAGAAAATGAATAAAAGAGAGAGAGAGAGAGAGAGAGAGAGAGAGAGAGAGACAGAGAGAGAGACAGAGAGAGAGGTTAGAAAAATTAAGATTCTAAATTAGCGAATAAGAAAAAAGAACGTGAATAGGAATTACTTTTAGCTGTTTGGGTTCAGGGGATCAGGATTGGGTCGGGTTGTTGCAAACATTGCGTAGCAAACAAACAAACAAACAAACAAACAAACCAAAAAAAAACCAAAAAAAAAAAACAAATAAAAAAACAAAAAACAAAAACCAACAACATAATATTAACAAGAGAAAAGAAAAAGGAGGAGGGGGGAGAAAAAGAAAAATAAGCCTAAAATGAATAAAAAGCCAAACGAATTTGATAGCTGACAAATGACTTAAGAGTTGGCTTTTGTGAGTAGCGGAAAACATTTGTTTATGTTTGAAAAAAAAAAAAAAAAAAAGAAAAGAAGAAAGGTAAAAGTAAATAAATAAATAAAACTAAATAAAAGAAAGAAAATATTTTCTTTCTTTAAATCTCTCCTCCTTACCAAAATAATCGCAAAACACCCACAGCCCACAACATACACAATTATCAGTAAAATGGAAATGAACTTCGTGAAGGGTTTATCGTGAATAGGGTGTGGCAACAAGACGTCAACCATTTAGAAGTTGAAACCTAAAATAAAGTCCCCGTAAAGAACCAAAGAAACTATTGAATACTTAATTAATTTCGATTCTTGCTTAACGCGGCACTTTGAGCCATGTAATAGTGTATGAATTATTGGTATTAAATAGGAATACTTGAAACCGTGAAAACAAATAATCATCATTGAATAGGAAAAGTTACTTGAAACCGTTTAATTGTGAATAAAATTATTATTATTAGATAAGAATACTTGAAACTGTATAACTTTTAAAACAAAGGATTATCGTGCAAGGACGAACTCATCAGTGATGTACTCCTATGGACCCCGTATATGGCCAAGCAGAAGCAGGACGACCAGCTCGAACATACATACAGCAGCTATGTGAGGATACGGGATGTAGCCCTGAAGACCTGCCAGAATCGATGAGTGATAGGGAGAAGTGGCGAGAGAGGGTCAGGGATATCCGTGCTAGCGGCACGACATGATGATGATGATGATGATCTGATTGTGAATAAAATTATTATTATTAGATAGGAATACTTAAAACTGTATATTATTATCAAGTCATGGTGATAGCACGGATTACCTTGACTCTCATTCAGTATCCGTTCTTATCCTCTATCAGTATAGCCGGACCGCTAGACAACATCCAGTATCCGGACAGAACTGGTGAATTTAAGTCATGACTAGTCGGCCAACACTGGTGTGTCCATGTTGTGGGATCCCACTGGAGGAAGTCGCTTATGAGTTCTTCCCTGCTTTTCAAGCATATCTTGTTCGTCTTGCTGGGATAGTTTGTGAGATGGGAGGTAAGTGACTGTACAGCTGCAGTTTAATGAGGTGATACTTCCAGGCGTAATTCACAACAGCACGCAAGATCCTTGTTTAGTAACCGACTAGCTTTTTTCTCCAAGCGCTTCGTTAAAAATCCTATAAAGATATATTTGATATGCCGTAAAACAAATAAACCAAGACAAATCTCGCAAGAATAGTCCCGTGGAGCAGTGGCTAAAGTAAGTGAGTTCGAATTCCAGTCGTGCTGTTATATAATTGCGGAAGGATTTTTTTTATATTATCATTTTTCGTTTTGTATATCTTACCTTTCGGTTTAGTTAGGCTGAGAACCTTTCGGCTTAGTGCATGGGTTAGTTAGGTGCACACATTGAGCGCAGGTGTTCACACGCACGTGGGGCGGATGTGACAATCACAGATGTCACAATAAAAACCCCAGATTGTAAACGAGACCGGGGACGTGAATGACATCATGCCTGGAAGCGATGGGCTGAGTATTTTGGAATTTGAAAAAAAAAACAGTTAGTTGAGATTCGACGCTAGAGGAAGGAAGTTGATTTTCCAAAGCTCGCCGAGGCCAGACTAGTAGATTGCGGTGGGGTGCCGCACATGGTGGGGTCAGATGGAAAAGTCAACATAGAAAGAAATTGTGTCTCTCTCTCCTCATGTCGAAAAACCTTAAACTCAAAAAGGTAATAAAAAGTTTAGTACCTGAACCAATTTCGTGTTTTTCGGATTTCTATGCATAAGGAACATTTTCGTATGCTCTACATACCTGTATGTATATGTACATTTCACATATTAATATCTGGATATGCTACAGTGCTATTACGTTCACTTTAAGACTAATATTTTTGGGAAAGGTATTGACTTATTCCTCACCCAGCTATGGGTGAAATAGTACTATTACAGTTTGTCTACAAGGATGGCTTTGGCATTAATAACCCACAGAGGTTGATATGCAATTAAATAAAGAAACCAAACCTCGCAAGAGCAGTTCTCGTGGTGTAGTAGCTAAAGTGCTTTTCTGCTACATCATAGTAAACGAGTTCGAATTCCAGTCGTGCTATTACATTCACTTTCGGACTAATACCATTGGGAAAGGTATTAACTATTATCCGGTTGGGTTTGGTTTCTTTGTTTAATGGCATATCAACCTTTGTAGGGTATTTAATGCCAAAGCCATTCTCCTAGAAGATCAGTAGTGGTACTATTTCACCCATAGCTGGGACGATAAGGGGGTTCATACCTTTCCCAAGGGTATTTGCCCGAAAGTGAACGTAATAGCGCGACTGGAGTATGAATTCGCTTACTACGATTCCGCAGTCCTTCGCTTTAACCATCACACCACGAGGACACCCCCAACTATTATCCCCAACCCCATCAACAACTATGGGTTAAATAGTACCATTACTGTTTTACTATACCGGACATTGGCCTAGCGGTTAGAGTGTTCGCCAATGGCCCGGGAGACCTGGGTTCAATCCCAGGTCGAGTCATACCAAAGACTCAAAAAATGGTACTTGATGCCTCCTTGCTTAACACTCAGCATTATAAGGTACGGATTAAGGGTAAAGTGGAGCAATCCAGGGAAAGGAGTAGCGCCCTCCCCTACACCTTGGTGTAGTAAGCTATCGAAAAGGGAGCCTTCGGGTCACCCTCCACTATGGTCGACTAACTGTTTTACTACAAACTGCATCTACGCAGAGGTTGATATGGCATTAAACAAAGACAATAAATCAAACCGAACCTTGCAGCATTGGTAGCTTTAAAATAAATTGTATTTTTAGTCTTTTCTTATTCAACTTCCTTTACTAAATGATACAAGTGTCGCAGAAAAAAAAAGCTGTATGTAATAAATCTGTATATCAAATAAATATATTAAAAGTAAGTATATATTAAATAAATATATTAAATAATTATATTAAATAAATCTATATTTTAAATACATTTTATTTTTAGTGTTTTCTAAATCAACTTCCTTTACTAAATCATACAAGTGTTGAAAAAGAAGAAAAAAAAAAGATGTATGTAATAAAAGCATATATTAAATAAATCTTAAATAAATATTCAAACGGTCGAAATAAACAAATTTTCTTTTAATAAACAAATATAGTGAAATAACAACTTGGTTAATTCAGCCAGTCCTGCAAAAAAAGGGTTTTCTAGGCTCTAGTTCTGGAGATCTGAGTATGGAGTCATCTGTTCATTGTCATACTCAGATACACACTGGTAGTACATGTTCTGTTTATGGATCAAATAGATCCGTTTGAAAATTATGAGTATTAGATAGGAATACTTTAAACCGTAACGTTCTTTACTGATCTCGTAACCTGTTTCGATCGTGGGAGCATTAATCATGCATTGTGCCTTGAACAGGAACTGGTCTGGTCAGAGTTTTCCTTCTCCAAGACAAGTTGTCATACTAAGGTTAAAGAGTCCAATCAAACCCTACAACTTTCTCAAAACTTGGCAGCTGGGGCTGAAGAATACTCTGATTGCATCTCTGCAGAGGGGTAAGGCTCCCCCCAACTAGTGTCCTGGATATGACACAAAACAATCTGATGGTAAGGCTCCAGTAATGCGGGATTTTTGGCGAATGTGAGTACTCCTTCATGGCCATTGCTTCTATCTCCACTCTAATCCGAAGTGGTAGCACCTGATAGTGTGAATCTATGGGTCAAATAAAACTATTTGATACTTAAACTGGGTGCAAACAATTGACGTTAAATCTAACTGTTAGAAAGAAGAACTGTTTGATGATTTTGTTGAATGAGTAAACAATAACTGATGTTTGAGTTGTTAGGGATACATGTAGCAATGCTTTAAACTATATAACTGTGTTCCAAAAAAGAAAAATGAAATCAGGATGGTTTAAAAATGTTCCCGACAAAATGCTTACAAATCATATACTTAATATATACGGTAGCGTCCAAACCTAAGGGACAAAATTTTAAAACCTAATATTTGTTAGAAATAACAACTGTGAAAAGCAGAAATTTTGACAACTGGTAGTCGTTATCATCCATAATAACATACTAAAATTTGAATCATTTGCAAAGGGTAGAAAAAGAATTATAATAATTATTCATTTATTTTCAAAATAGGATCGTCCAATAGTAAGAGACAAAATTGAGAAAAACAATGTAAACAGTACGCTATATTCAAATTTTTTGATTTCCTCTAAAGAATAAGTCTTACTTAGTCATTTGTAAACGTTGCATCAGCCGGCACCATGGCGAAACGCCAAAAACTTGATTACTCCATGAGACAAGCTATTGTGAAGCTACACAAGGAAAAGCACACCATTAGAGAGATTTCAGAGAAAGTGAAACGTTCCAAGAGTGTTGTAGGCAGGGTTGTAAAATCCTACAATGATACTGGCAAACTAGTTAGTGCTTTTAAAACCGACAGACCCCGAAAAACTTCGACAAGAGAAGATCGAATAATGCAGCGTATGTCATTAAAGGGCCGTTTTAAGTCTTTCACAGAAATTAAAAGGGTTATGAATAGTACCTCATGTGTTAATGTGTCAAGACAGACTGTTTCTAGACGACTGCAAGAAATAGGAGTGTTTAATCGAACCCCAAGGAAGAAACCACTTGTTAGTTTGAAGAATAATAAGAAGAGATTAGAGTTTGCAAACAGGTATGTAATTTGGACACATGAAAATTGGGCAAAAGTATTTTTCAGTGATGAAAGCAAGTTTAATTTATTTGGAAATGATGGAAAAAACAATGTAAAGAGACGTATTGGTGAAAGATTAAGTGCAAAGTGTACTAAGAAAACTGTCAAGTTTGGGGGCGGATGCGTCATGGTATTTGGAATGTTTTCTAGCCAAGGTACAACGCCTCTTGTCCGGTTACAAACTCGTGAAAAAGCGCAGATCTATAAAAACATTGTTCAAGATCATGTTGTGCCAATCATACAGAATTCAGGTTTCGATAGGGCTACCTTTATGCGAGATAATGCCCCACGTCACAAGGCAAAGGTGGTAATGAGTTACCTTAGCGAGCAAGATTTCGAAATTATGGATTGGCCACCGCAAAGTCCTGACTTAAATCCAATAGAAAATCTTTGGAAGACATTAGGAGTGAAAGTTATGGAAAGAAATCCCACTAACACGGAGGATTCAAGAAGAATGGTCTAAAATTAGTATCGAGGATTGACAAGAACTGATTCGTTCTTGTAGTCGAAGATGTGCAGCTGTCATTGAGAGCAAGGGCTCATTTACTAAATATTGATTGTACATGTATTTTTATTGTTTTTTGGCTGTTTACATTGTTTTTCTCAATTTTGTCCCTTACTTTTGAACGTTCCAAATTTGAAAATAAATAAATAATTGTTATAATTCTTTTTCTATCCTTTGCAAATGATTCAAATTTTAGTATGTTATTATGGATGATAACGACTATCAGTTGTCAAAATTTCTGCTTTTCACAGTTGTTATTTCTAACAAATATTAGGTTTTAAAATTTTGTCCCTTAGTTTTGGACGCTACTGTATGTATAAAGAATTTGGCATTAAATAACTTACAATGATTGAATCGTGGTAAAATGTACGTATATAATTGGCATGTATTAAGTAAAAATCAGTTTTAAAATCATTAATTGATTGTGATGGTATAATAATTATCATAAGTCTTATTAAAAGTATTTTTCCTGACGGCAGGGCTACATCCCAAGCAGAATAATAAGAAAATCGAAAGATTACTTATTGCTTCATAACATAATGATACCTTTTATTTTAGTGGGCTTATTATTTCATTTCCCATTTTTTCATGGGAAAGTTCGAAACTGTCTCGACCATTTAAGAACGGCTAGAATAATTAGGAGAGTTTTGAATAGCTGAAGACAGGCCACCGGTCAGTACTGGTATAAAACACACACACACACACACACACACACACACACACACAAAATAATAATAATAATAGTAATACGAAGATTACGGTGATACCAATTGTAATTGATGCATTTGGAAACAATCCCTAAAGGATTGTTAAAGAGACCATACGCCGCACTCTACATCAAATTGGTGTGCATGGCTGTTACCCTAGGAGGAAGCCCCTTCTGGAGACGATAGACAAGAAAGCCTCCAAACAGTTTGCTGAAGACATGTCAACAAAGCACATGGATTACTGGAACCATGTCCTTTGGTCTGATGAGATGAAGATTAATTTGTTTGGTTCTGATGGCTTCAAGCATGTGTGGCGGCGACCAGGAGAGGAGTACAAAGATAAGTGTGTCATGCCTACAGTCAAGTACGGGGGTGGGAATGTCATGATCTAAGGCTGCATGAGTGCTGCAGGTGTTGGACAGTTATATTTCATTGAGGGAAACATGAACTCCAACATGTACTGTGAAATACCGCAGCAGAGCATGATCCCCTCCCTCCAGGAACTGGGTAGCAGGGCAGTGTTCCAGCATGACAATGACGCCAAACACACCGCTAAGACGACCATTGCTTTACTGAAGAGGCTGAGGGTAAAGCTGGCCAAGCACGTCTCCTGACTTGAACCCAATAGAACATCTTTAGGGGATCCTCAAGCGGAAGGTGGAGGTGTGCAAAGTCTCAAATATCTGTAAGCTCTGCAACGGTGTCATGGAGGAGTGGAAGAGTATTCCAGTGGCTACCGGTGAAGCTCTTGTAAACTCCATGCCCAGGAGAGTAAAGGCAGTTCTGGATAATGATGGTGGCCACAAAAAATATTGACAATTGACATGATGTATGTTAATATTGACAACTTTCCCTAAGGAGTGTACTCACTTTTGTTGGCATTGTTTTTAATGGTTATATTTTGTGTTATTTTGAGGGGAAAATGAATTAACTCTGTTATATAAGCTGTACACAGACTACTTTTCATTGTGTCAAAGTGTCATTTTGTCAGTGTTTTCCCATGAAGAGACATACTTAAGTATCTGCAGAAATGTGAGGGGAGTACTCACTTTTGTGATACACTGTATATTCACACATACATATAGATATACACAAACAATATATATATGCATATACACGCACATACATATATAAACATACATATATAAACATATCTACACACACACATTTATATATATATACATATATATAAAAAGGTATATGCATATATATATACACATAAACACAGACACATAATTATAAACGTACATGCATATATATATTCACGCATAAGTAACAGTATAAACATACACACACAATATATATATATATATATATATATATATATATATATTAAGACAAAGCCAATAAGAAAAAATAGAAACAGAAGTAGATAAATCTGCCAAAGGAAATAAAAATGCCGTGTAGTTACTTGATACGTGAAAAATAAAATCATTACTCACAGAATTTCCATATCGTGTAAATTTCGAATTGCCGAATCTGTAATACATTTGATCTGGTTGTTGTCCATTTGTCTGGAAAAATCAAACAAAAAGAGAAAAAAAAAAATGAAAGTGTCTTAAATTGATTAATTAAAATCATTCGCTTGCAATGGGAATTTTATGGAAAGAAATTTAATCTCTTTGGAGATAAATGATTAAAATGAATAATAGCCACAATTACTGGGACTAAAAATTCATCCGACCTCCCACCAGGACAGATTAGACATAAGGTCATTATGTAGTAGGATGCCATGGACGGACCGAAACTCATGCCCATCCGAAAAAAAAAATGCTCGATTCAGTCAGCGTTTCTTCTTTCTGGGGCTCTCCGGGGGGCCAAGAGATGATCTCAGCCCTGCTAAGCTGGTAAATTAGATTCAAGTCACACCGAAAGCATTAGTTTCTTGGAGTTCACTCAAGCAACGACGAGCCTCTCCAGTACTTAAACCGGTAACCTCTTACGTTTCGCAAGCAAGCTGAGGCTTGTATGCCAGCCGAAGGAAAACTAAATAAATTCCAACGACTCTATTTGATGGTCAATGTTACTCTCGACCTTTTGGAATATTTTTGTTTCATGCCACAACCAATAATCTGAAAATAAAAGCTTTTATACACATACTAAAGATTAGCTTGTTTTACGTTGAGATGAAGAAACTGAAACCTTCAGTAGAATTAGAAAACTGATACCTTGGAGCCAGTATGGATAAAGTGCCCCACCCCCGGTAGGACTTAAAATAGGCCGACTGCATCCTCTGTAGAGGGTAAGACCATCCTCAGATAAAAAAAAAATGGAACATCCTAGATATGACTTTAAAATGCATCCGATAGTGAGGCTCTAGTTATGGAAGCAGCGATCTACCTCTTCATTGCCATTACTTCCAGGTCTGCTTTGACTTCCCCATGTATGAGTCATGGGTTTATTTAATAATTATTCATATTTAATCGGATTACTTGATACTATATAAAAAAAGTAAGTAAAGTTGGCGACCGTGGTCGAGATTGACCCGAAGGCTCACTTTTCAATAACTACTACAACGAGGTGTTCCCTGGATTGCTCCACTTTACTGTTGATACATACCTTATAATGCTGGGTGTTAAGCAAGGAGGTATCAAGTACAATTTTTAAAGCCTTTGGTATGACCTGACCTGGGATTGAACTCTGGTCTTCCGGACCATTGAGACAGATGATGCTATATAATTCTTTGCAAATTATTTGTATCAAGAATATAGAACTAAGAAACAGATTCGAGACACTATAAGAGAAGGAAGAAAAAAATACCCCAAACGACGACTATGAGAACTTCGTTAACGCACACCTCGAGGCAGCATCAAAGTGTATTCCAACAAAACCTAGAACGAAATATAGAGCCCCATGGGAAACGGAAGAGGTTAGAGAAAAACGTGCACTAGTGAAAACTGCCTCCGAAAGCTACCGGAAGAACCCAACAATTGCAATTGCCCGGATACTAAAGAAGGCACAATATCAATTAGCAGGCATATATCTAAAAGAACAAACGGAATTCATACAAAATAAGATAGATAAGATTAGAGACTCGGTGGAGGATAGGCAATCTAGGATAGCCTGGCAAAAAATAAACGAAATCAGTGGAAGGAAAAGCACAGCCAAAGCAAAACTGAAAGCGGCAAACCAACAAGAAAGAACTAAACTGTGGAAACAACATTTTGAAAATCTACTAGCTAACCCTCCGAACATTACGCAGGAACCGATCACCAGAATTATCAGTAAGCAATTAGACATTAAACTAGGGCCGTTCACTAAAGAAGAACTCGACTCGGTTTTTAGAAAAATTAAAAATAGAAAAGCTGCAGGGCTTGACGAGATTCCCCCAGAAGTGTGGAAGACGAGACAATTCGACGACATACTGCTCCGACACTGCAACGCAGTTTATAACCAAAATCCGATAGACAGATGGACGAAGGGATGCATCCTCCCCTTCCCTAAAAAGGGGGACCTCGGATTAGCCAAGAACTATAGAGGTATAACACTCACATCCATAGCAGCCAAAATCTACAATGCCCTACTACGAAACCGCATAGTACCCCAAATCGACAAAATCCTGAGGAAAAACCAAAATGACTTCAGAAGAAACAGGTCCACGACCTCACAAATATTGACCCTCCGCAGAATCCTAGAAGGCGTGAGGGCAAAAAACTTACAGGCGACATTACTATTTGTCGATTTTACTAAGGCCTTCGATTCCATTCACAAAGGGAAGATGGAACAAATACTACTAGCATACGGCCTACCAGAAGAAACCGTAGCAGCAATAATGATTCTCTACAGAAACACCAAAGTGAAAGTGCGTTCACCGGATGGAGATACAGATTACTTCGACATTGTAGCAGGAGTACTACAAGGGGACACGTTTGCCCCATACCTCTTTATCATCTGTCTAGACTACGTACTTAGGACATCGATCGATAACATTAGGGAAAACGGCTTTGAGCTGACAAAGAAAAGAAGAAGAAGGTACCCCGCAAAAACAATTACCGACGCCGACTACGCCGATGACATAGCGCTACTGGCCAATACACCCAACCAAGCCGAAACACTACTGCATAGTTTGGAACGAGCCGCTGCAGGCATTGGACTCCATGTCAATGCACAGAAAACTGAATTTATGTGCTTTAATCAGAAAGGCGACATCTCCACACTAGACGGAACCTCCCTGAAACTGGTTGACAAATTCACCTACCTAGGAAGCAGCGTCTCCTCAACCGAAAAAGACATTGACACACGGCTAACGAAGGCATGGACAGCTATCGATAGGCTTTCGATCATATGGAAATCAAACCTGACCGATAAAATGAAACGCAGTTTCTTCCAGGCGGCGGTCGTGTCGATACTGCTGTATGGATGCACTACTTGGACGCTGACAAAACGGTTGGAGAAGAAGCTCGACGGCAATTATACAAGAATGTTGCGAGCAATATTGAACAGGTCCTGGCAGCAACACCCCACACGGCGCCAACTGTACGGCCACCTACCACCTATCACGAAAACTATACAAGCTAGACGAACCAGACATGCCAGACACTGCTGGAGAAGCAAAGACGAGATCGTAAGGGATGTGCTCCTGTGGACCCCCGCATATAGCCAATCAAAAGTAGGACGACCAGCTCGAACATTCATACAGCAGCTATATGATGATACGGGATGTAACTCCGAAGACCTGCCGAAGGCGATGAATGATAGGGAGACGTGGAGAGAGAGGGTCAGGGATATCCATGCTAGCCGCACGTCATGAGGATGATGAAGGATTATTATTTTACTCCTTGCGAGTATTTCATACCAGTATTACCTAGTTGTCTTTTACTCGAGATACAGCAAGTCTCTTCAAGTCACCAGGACTCTTCTCTGTATTCTGGTTGATCTTAACAATGCAGTGGTCTGGATGGTCTCCATTCTTCTTCTGATCTCCAGTTGCTACAGTTTTTTTTCAAACCTTTGGGGACCATTCCAAGGGCTCCAAGATCAATTGGTATAACCGTCACCCTCATGTTCCATAACCTTGTTAACTCTTTGGCAAGATTCAAGTATCTATCAATCAATCAATTTCTTTTCTTTTTACTCTGTGTTCGTCAGAACGGCAAAATTCACTCTATGGCAAGCTTTTTTTTCTTGCTAATCAACAACAAATCAAGTATACTGGCCGGGATTTTATGAGTTTCATTCTCTAGGACGAATTTTGATTTGTTAATATACTAATTGGCAGTATGATCAAATTTTAATCCTTTTGCCCAATTCCCACTGGATCACCTTTCACACCCAGATGCCGACTCTTGTACTCCTTTTGTGCCAGTTTGCTGCATTCACTTATTATTATCATTTACTTGAAAATTATTATTTGCTTGCAAATTATTGGTGTTAGATAGGAATACTTGGTACCATATAACTGCGCAGACAAATGATTATTATTCCATAGGAATAGTTATTTTAAACTATGTTACTGTGTATAAATTATTAATATTAGATAGGAATACTTGATATCATATGCCCAGTCGGCTGAGAATAAGCCTACTGGATCTCTGCAGATGGGTAAGACATACAAAGAGAGTCCTAGATATGACATTAAACCATCTGATGGTGTGGCTCCAGTCCTGGAGCTTCGAGGAATGTGGAGGACCACTCCATTGCTATTACTCCCAGGTCCATTCGGAGTCAGAGTGGTAGTACCTAATAAAGTTCTACCTGTGAGTCAAATACAACTGATAAATCATTTACTATACTTGAATATTGTTGAATTGAATTATTAGTGTTAGATAGCAATACTTGAAACCATTTAACTGTGGAAACAAATGAACTCTGGCTCGTTAAGAAATAATGTTACAAACTATTCGTTTATAAATCATACTTATGCAATATATATATATATATATATATATATATATATATATATATAGTATTATTCGGTCCAGTTAAACCAGAGTTGGGAGTAATTCCTTCAGGACAAGAAAATCATTCAGGAGATGAACATTTAAATTTTCCTGGTGGAGAGCTCAATGTAATTTTTTACAGAGCAATATTTCTTTAAGAAAAAACCAAAGACCGGTTAATTTAGGATTATAAATTTATTTCCATCCTGTTTTTCAGTTTCTGGTGTAAACCAAAAACACGAAGAAAAATATAACAGGACTCCCAACTCTGGTTTAACTATATCCATTGGATCTGAAGAAGTCCTGTTATATTTTTCTTCGTGTTTTTGGTTTACACCAGAAACTGAAAAACAGGATGGAAATAAATTTATAATCCTAAATTAACCGGTCTTTGGTTTTTCTTAAAGAAGATATATATATATATATTTATATATATATATATAACAGAATTTGGGATTAAATAACCAACAAAGGCTGATATGTCGTATTAACATAAATAACTAAATTGATATCATAATTGTATGCAAACAAACGATTTTTCATAAATAAGGTAAAGAAAATGAATTGGAACATTGAAAATATTGTTGTGATTACTGTAATACAATTTCAAAGAAATCAAATGTCAGCATTAAATAACCCATAAGGAGGTGGTGTGCCGTTAAACAAACCAAACCAGACCTGAAGATGAAATTTAGTTAACTGATAAATAAGTCCTTTAATTTTTGCTTTTTCGTTTGCAGTAAGACAAAAACTGGAAAAAAAAGCGTTGGTTTCTTAAGAATTTTAATATACTCGTACTTGGTGGGTTATTAAAATTGAGGCAAAAGCTATAACACGTGATTATGAAAGAATTATAGCATACAAAACATCAAACTTGTGATTCGAGTCCAGAGTATTTGCATTATGGCACAAAAAGTTGATTTTTTTAAAAAGAAAACTGCTAAAAACAACTCTGAAGTTTTTCTCCAATAATCTGAGAATCTAGGGTCGAGGTCGTTAGCAAAATCAGCGGTTTATTAAAGTTCGTATGATAAAGAGACATTTCTCAGTCGGTGCCTCATGCTTCTGGGCTTATGCCAAACTTATGACTACTGTATCGTTAGAGACATTAACATGATTAATTTTTGAATTGAATAAAATAAAATAAAACCTACCGCTAGGTTTATAGCTAAGCTTCTTTCAACAAGGGATTTCATTTTCATTTTTTTTTTTTTTTAGATAATCTAATTTTTTAGGTTTTACTACAAGTATTACTGATGATTTTATCCTTTTTATAATACCAATTGAAGTATGAGTCCATACTTGGTAATAAGGTCAAGAACTGGATCACGAAATGGCACAAGAACATAACAGTTTATATTTCATAACATATTCTATTAAAACAATTCTTTTTTTAACGTTTGGAAATTGAAATTCTGAACGATTAATTAGGTCTTGTAGCAATATAGCTTTCTGCTGATTATTGTTAAAAAAAAATACCTCACCCGATTAGAACCCTCATTTCCCCAGGAGGAACAGAAATTATTTTTATATAAGTTTTTATATAAAAATCATTTTTTCCACTGGATCAACTAAGAATCCATTACAAATTTGTTAAGTCAGCATTAAACCATTTGGTTGTCTGTAGAAGAGAGACAAACCAAAATTTCCCAATAATTAACATTGGTTTTTTGGTTATTTATATTTACAATGTGTACAATTAGCATCTGTCACTGATGCAATCTTTCTTTCATTATAATATGAATGCCACTACAAGAGCCATTAATGTTTTTACAAGTAGAACTGACACAAATCCAATACGACCGGTCATTTGAATCTAATCATGTTTTACTTAACGAAAGACAAGTTGAACTGGCATCCTCGTCGGCTGGGGCTGTAGAATACGCTGACTGCATCTTTGCAGAGGGGTAAGACTCTCCTCAACGAGTTTTCTGGATAGAACTCTAAACTGTACTTGATAATGAGGCTCAAGTCCTGGAGCTTTGAGGAATATGGAGTACCACTTCGTTGCAATTACTCCCTGGTCCACTTTGACCTGGAGTTGTAGTACCTGTTGGAGTTCCATCTATGGGTCACATAGAACCAGTGTCCTGAGTATGACACTAAACTGCACTTGATGGTGAGGCTCCACTCCTGCAACTTTGAGGAATGTTCACTACCGCTTCATTGCCATTGCTCTCAGGTCCACTCTGGCCCGGAGTGGTAGCGCCTGTTAAGGTCCTATCTATAGGTCAAATAGAACAGATTCATCATTTCCTATACTAGAAACTATTTAAATGTGTGCAAAGAAATGAAATTGATTATTAGTTTTAGATAACCATTAACCGAATGAGTAGAGTGTTCGCCGATGGTCTGGTCGAGTCATACCAGAGACTCAAAAAATGGTACTTGATGCCTCCTTGCTTAGCACTCAGTACTTTAAGGTAAGGATCAAGGGTAATGTGGAGCAATCCAGGGAATGGAGTAGCGCCCTCCCCTAGACCTCGGTGTAGTAGCTATTGAAAAGGAAGTCTTCGGGTCACCCTCGACAAAGGTCGCCAAGTTTACTTATACTTACTTATTAGATAGCAATACTTGAACTATTTTACCGTGTGCAAATAGAACTATGAGTGTTAAACAGGCGTTTTTGTAACCATTTAACTGTGTGCAAACAAATGCGCTCAGGCTCTTTTAAAAATAAAATAACAAAGTATTTGTTTAAGATTATATATATATATATATATATATATATATATATATATATATATATATATATATATATGCTTGGCATTAAAAAACCTAAGAGTTGATTTGCCATAAAACGCAACCAACCAATCAACGATTGAGACTATATTGTCGTTTTCTCGTTTGTAGTATAAAAATCAAAAGTGTAAAATTGAATATGTTTATAATCTTAGAATTGTTTTTCAATTAATAGTTATTGTTGAGTGGCACATTTTAAGAGTAACCCACACTATGATAAATATTTTGATTCAGGTTTGGTTTGGTTTTATGACACATCAATCATTGTTGGTTATTTAACGCCAAATCCATTTTCATACATATATTAGATGTATATGATTTGTAAAGTCAACAAAGTTATATAGTTCCAAGTATTTCTACGTATTACTAAAAATTCAATTAAACATCGGACATTTGTTTATACACAGTAAAATAATCAAACAATTCTATTTCAAACAATTTAATTTAGCAGAAGCCAACAAAGTTAAATAATTCCAAATATTGCTATGTGTCCCAAAAATTCAATTAAACATCAGTCATTTGTTTACCCACAGTAAAATAATCAAACAGTTCAATTTCTAACAATTTAGCATAAGTTATTTGTTTGCATTCAGTTTATAGATAGGACCCTATCAGGTGTTACCGCTGCAGGCCGGAGTGGACCTAGAAACGATGGCAATGAAGGGGTACTCCACATTCTCCAAAGTTCCAGCATTACTTTGAGCCTCACCATCGGATGGTTTAGTGTCATATCCAGGATACTCGTTGTTAGTGGTGGGGGTTCTTACCCCTCTGCAGAGATGCAGTTGGTGTATTCTACAGCCCTAGTCGACTGGGCTCTAAACCTTTTGAGATAATCATTATTTTTGTTGATGTAGTTCTGCTGACTTTTTCTTAGGTCATTTTATTAAATAGCGTAATCAAGTTTTATGAGGCACTAAATGCCAATTATAAGTTTTGTTCATCTGAATTTTATTTAAATCACAAATGAGAACATTTAATTAAGATAAACGCCATCATAGACATATAAACTCCACCAAATTGTTTTTTGTCGTCATATTTCGTTTGCATTCTATCGAATATTATAAATAAATATATCTAACAGAATAGAAGAGAAATAAGACGTCAAAATAATTTGGTGCTGAGTTTATATATATATATATATATATATATATAAATTTACATATATATATATATATATATATATATATATATATATATATACACACACACACACACACACATATATATATATATATATATACACACACACACACACACACATATATATATATATATACACACACACACACACACACATATATATATATATATATACACACACACACACATATATATATATATATATATATATATATATATATATATATATATATATATATATTTCGTTTGCATTCTATCAAATATTATAAATAAATATATCCAACAGAATAGAAGAGAAATAAGACGTAAAATAATTTGGTGC
>OY757908.1:74236800-74256800 GCA_963585895.1 Sepioteuthis lessoniana
GGACAGAACAACGATATTAGGATAGCGCTCTTGCGTTGTAAATATATGTAACTAAATATTTTTAACTTGTAAGGTTTGTATACCTTACCACACTTCCCTTGCCATAAGACATTTTTGAGAGAAATGAAATGATCAGATGAAAGGGAAGTTTTGTACGAAATGGTATAATAGTGGCCAATGCTTGTACAACACGAATATCACTCTCTACGTCTTCATGATGAGTATCCAGTGACATGCCGAAGCAAGATAACCAGTAACTAAGCTAACAGCAGATTTTATATCTCAATTGTTCTTCCTCTCGTTGAAAAAGTAATTTTTCATCCTAACAACGTTCCCCACAAAAAAAAAAAAAAAAAAAAAATCAGGGGGGGGTGCTGGTTAAGTCACCATGACCGAAATATTAAACAGGTAGTACTGATTCACATACTACCAAAAGCGATTTGAGCAACCAAACACGAATGCACACTCACAAACACAAACTTTCTTGAATAATAACTTGCTTCAATATATATATAATATCAAGTGAAACTCTACAGATGTTAAACCATTATAAATTTATTTCGACTATGGTTTAACATCTGTTGAGTTCTACTTGATATTAATGATATAATTGCTCTGTCGATGAGTAGCCGATGACATAACGATACTGGCAAATACACCCAACCAAGTATAGTTTGAAACGAGCAGCCGCAGGCATAGGCCTCTATGTCAATGCACACAAAATGGAATATATGAGCTATAATCAAACGGGTGACATCTCCACACTAGACGGAACCCCTCTTAAACCAGTAGACAAATTCACTTACCTAGGAAGCAGCGTCGCATCAACCGAAAAGGACATCGACGCGAGGTTAACGAAGGCATGGACAGCTATCAATAGGCTATCGATTATATGGAAATCAGACCTAACCGATAAAATGAAACGCAGTTTCTTCCAGGCAGCGGTCGCATCGATACTGCTATATGGATGCACTACATGGACTCTAACAAAACGACTGGAGAAGAAGCTAGACGGCAATTACACAAGAATGCTGCGAGCAATCTTGAACAAGTCCTGGCGGCAACACCACACAAGACACCAACTGTACGGCCACCTGCCGCCTATCACGAAAACTATTCAGGTTAGACGAACCAGACATGCAGGACACTGCTGGAGAGGCTGAGACGAACTCATAAGTGATGTACTCTTATGGACCCCCACACATGGCTGAGCAAGGGCAGGACGAACAGCACGAACATACATTCAGCAACTATGTGAGGATACGGGATGTAGTCCAGAGGACCTGCCAGAAGCGATGAACGATAGGGAAAGGTGGTGAGAGAGGGTCAGGGATATCCGTGCTACCAGCACGACATCATGATGATGATATATATATATATATATATATATATATATACTTTTTATATATTAATAGCCATGCATTGAATACTATGTTGGAATATATTAAAAATTATATATGAATAGTTCAATATAGATCTAATTTTCTACTTGATCTATAAGGCGCTATATATATATATATATATATATATATATATATATATATATATATATATTGCATGGTAGTGTCTGTGACCCTGAGTTTCATGCATTTTGCAATCGTCGGACAGAGTGAAGATTTAAAAAAAAAATCTTCCCTTGGTCCGATTAAAAAAAAAAGACCGTTCAACGATTGCAAAATGCATGAAACCTAGTGTCACAGACACTACCATGCAATATATATATATATATATATATATATATATATATATATATATATCAAATTCTTGATATGGACAAATTGTAGGATAAACTGGGTTCTTTAGCTGGATGTGACTCTAGGCCAATATTTTAAGTAGAACACAGCTGGTTTGCGTTCTGAGATTTCCTTCTCCTAGACTAGTTGCCTTATAAGGCAAAAGAACATAGTTTACCATATTCTCTCCTAGCAGAGTAGAAAAGTGATGGATTTCATGCCTTTCTAAAGAGCATGAAGGCAAAGTGAAACGCAAACAGGATTTGAACTCGGATCACTGATTCCATTTCTTCCGAGTGATTGATTTTAACGGCATATCATCCCGTCAAGGATTATTTCATGCATAGAATTTAGGGAATGAACAGATAACCGAATAACGACCCCATTGTGGCAAAGAAGCAGAGTAAAGTGGCCTCCCGATTTTTAAAGGAAAGATTTAGAAGTCATCAGTCGAGCTTAGCTCTGATTGGCTGTTGCAAAATTATATATAGAGCCTTTTCGGTGGTCATTTTTTTTTTGTTTTTCTCCTTGTGTGGATGCGCAGGTTGGCTGCCGGGATGGGAGTTGGAGTTAGATCGATGCCAACTGGGTCATTTGGGTGAGGGGGTCTGATGTTGAAAGACCCGAAACCCCCCATGATCCCAAAGGAAACATCACTGACGACCCATCCCGAAGCATCAACTAAGATGTATGGTATAAAAAAAAAGGGGATCCCGTTCAATGTACGTTCATATTAACATTTTCTTGTGTAGTTGTTTCTTAAGAAGTTTTTTTTTTGCGCACGGTTATAAACTGTTTCTATCCGACAGATCTATTTGGCCCAAAGATGAGACCCAGCCATGTATTACTGTTCCGTGTAAGAGTAGACCTGGGAGTAATGGCAATGAAAGGGTATTCCTCACTCCTTGTATTTCCAGAACTGGAGCCTCACCATCAGATGCAATTTAGTGTATACCCACGCCACCTTTTTGAAAGCGAGGATCTTACCTCTTTGCAGGGGATACAGTCTTCGTTTTCTCAGTTTTACCGATAGATGGGAAGATTTCCTCCGACGACAACCGTTACGCTATGTTACACGAAAGGTTTTCTCTCTGAGTCATCATTTTTTTTTTTCATTAGCGTTTCGTTGATGACTATTTTTAGTAAACGTTGAAATTTTTAAAAATTCAAATTGGTTCATTTTTTTTTTGCTTTTTAATCCATAAAAAGTAATAATTGATTCTTACAAATAGATATATTTGCTAAGTAGTTAATTATTGTATATCACTAACAAGTCTCTCATTTTTAAAAACTCTGGTTGTTCTCGAGAGGAATTAATTTCGGTTGTTAAATCTGGAGCAGGTGGGAAAAAAAATTCACCCTTCAACAAGACAACGATCCAAAATATACTTCAAAATTATGGCAAAATTACAAGAAGTCCCCCACCCAAAAGAAATTTTGGAAATTATGGTTTGGCCTCCTCAATTTCCTCATCCCTCTTCCATTCAATAAGTATGGTTGTTAGGTTGGTTGGTTGTTTTGTTTTACGGCGTATCAACCCATTTTGAGTCATTTAACGCTAAATCAAATTTTAAAAAATATCTAACGAAGAGTTAAAACAATTTCAAGAAGTTTATTTAATAAAGTGATATATTTACAAATTAATATATTTGAAGAAATTTGTATATTTAACAAATTTATATATTTAACGAATTCATATATCTATATATATATATATATAACAAATTTATATATTTAACAAATATTAAGTTTTTAATAAAATTGTTTATAAAAATGTATATATTTGATTTGGCTGATTAGAGTTTGTTCAAATCCTACATAGATTTTATATATCTATACATGAATTGCAAACGTAGATCTTGTAGATAACTTACCAAAATAAACCACGTCTCTTTTTCTCGCACATGAGTCAGTTTATTTCGTTTGCATAACCAAGTGGTTATATTTCTCACGACCAATTTTACTTGCTGAAATTTAATGGTTTTAGTATGGGATGAATTGGATGGAAGAGTTCGAAGAGGATACTAAAAAAGTGAGAGGGAATTTTTACGGTGCTTGAAGAATACTTGGGAAGGTCTGTTATCTACTTTTTAATTGTTTTTTTTAAAAATTGTTGGAAAGAATGCCAAGAATTTGAAAAAGAAGGAATTAAAGTTGGTGGTAGTTTTATTGACGAAAACAAAAAAAATGTTGTTTGATGATTTGCTTTTATTATCAATTGCTTATCTATTTATCTAATTTTTGTTAAAATTAAAAAAAAATAGCACTGTAGTTACTGAAATCTGATCTTTCACTAAAAATTGGAAAAATATCTTATTTTATGGTGTTTAAAAAAAAAAAGAAATGCAGAGTGCGCCCAAAATTTTTGACTTTTGTATATCTATCTCATTAATTGTAAATTAGGGGTAATTTATGCGACCACATGCTCATCTCTAGTTGAAGACTCCAGTTGTATGACTGCCTGTCCTTTACTTGGCATAGCCTTGCACTCGCCTCAAATACTAACCTCGACTATTGGTTTAAAGCGAAATTTTATCACTGGTTATTTTCCGGTCGAATTATCATTAGCCGTAGTTCTGATAGAGTTAACTTGCGAGCGAAAAGCCAAATTCTTCATTGACTTAGTTTTCCTTACCAACCAGTTAAGTACTGATTAATTCCAGTTGCTTCAACTGTCGTCAACTGAGAAATCGAGAAACTTAGGAAGCCAATTTGGATATTGAATGACAAGAAAATTAAGAAAAAAAAACGAATCGGGTTGAAACGCACCAGCAATACAGCTTAAAACATTGATTACAAAAAAAACAAAAAAAAACCAAACTAATTAGTATCAGGAATAAATATATTCTAATAAGGTTTGTTTTTCAATAGGGTAAGCGTGGCAAAACGGTTACTGCTAGTATGAAATGGACTTAACGAGCCGAGTTCGAATCCTGGACAAGAACTCTTTGCGTTCTACTTTGTATTAATTTCCTTGGGAAAGGCATGAACCTATATTTTCTCTTCGCAGCAATGGGGAAATACTAGGCTAGACTGATCTCTCTTTGGTAGGGCAACCTGTCTCAGAGAAGGAAAACAATTCAAAAACCAGCTGTCAGGGACGATCCCTTGCTACTAGTACAACTCAACTAATTGAATCATTGACTTTAACAGAATGCTAACCTGTCCGGGGTTATTTCATGCCAAAACGTTAGGGAATTGAGTACAGTATACATTTATATTAACATTTTTTATAGTTTTCTTTTTTGCACACGGTTATATAGTATCAAATATTCCTAATAATTTTTAAACAAATCTATTTGATTTCATACATGATACCCTGAAAAATACTACCACTCCTGATCAGAGTGAACTTGGGAGTAATGGCAATGTAGGGTACTCCACACTCCCCAGATATCCACTAGATTCAGTTTAGTGCCATACTCAGGACACCCATTTTTTTTTCGTGGTGTGGCTCTGCAGATGAAACAATCAGCATATTCTAAGCCCCACCAACAGAGCATTCATGTAATTCTGGGAAAATGCTTCGTGAAGAGGAGATGGGCGCCTGCAAGTAACCATTCCATTGCCCTGAGAGATGACATAAAGGGAAATTACCCGGTATGGCACACCGATGATTTTATAGGTTGTAGGATATAAAGAAGGAGACCTCAGAGAGTTGCAAATTCCTCAAGGTATTTTTTCGGCAAAGTTTGACTAAATCCAGCGCACCTTCAATGATATCTCAGCACAAAATATCGATGTCTTATCAGCACTATCAGAGATTTTAAGAGACAATATTTAAACTTCACACCCAAAATGAGCGCAGAAGTCCCAAATTACCCCCACCAAAAAACAAAAAAAAAAATTCACCAAATCATTTTTTCACCTTTTTTTTAAAACATAAAGACCATATGTAATATGCATGAATATTGCTAACTTGACATCTTTAAATCTTATTATAATGGTACTGGGTCATTGGTCTATTGAATAGAGTGTTTGCCAATGGCCCGGGAGACCGGGGTTCAATCCCAGGTCGAGTCATACCAAAGACTCAAAAAATGGTACTTGATGCCGCCTTGCTTAACACTCATCATTCTTAGGTGAGAATTAGGGGTAAAGTGGTGCAATCCTGGGAATGGAGTATCACCCTCTCCTACACCTCGGTGTAGAGGAGAGGGTGATTGAAAAAGAGCCTTCGGGTCACTCTCGACTAAGGTCGACAACTTATGGAGATTATGCGTTTGTCTGTAACGAAAACTATGACACCACCGACATCACAATTATTGTTATTTACGCAAAATTGTCAATGACTATCAAATACCTAATATTTGATTTTAATTCGCATCTTATTAACGATGTCTTGCTTAGATTTGCCTTAAAACAGCCCATGTTATCAAGACGTTTAAAATCCTGCAATGTCTGTCACATATCACAAAGAAAGAAAGGTTTGCATTGTATATCATCATCATATCGCGTTGGTAGCACAGATATCCCTGACCCTCTCTCGCCACTCCTCCCTATCGTTCATCGCCCTAGGTAGGTCTTCAGGACAACATCCCGTATCCTCACATAGCTGCTGAATGTATGTTCGTGCTGGTCGTCCTGCTTTTGCACGGCCATGTGTGGGGGTCCATAAGAGTACATCTCTTATGAGTTCGTCCCTGCTTCTCCAGCAGTGTCCTGCATGTCTGGTTCGTCTAACTTGAATAGTTTTCGTGATAGGGGGCAGGTGGCCGTACAGTTGGTGTCTTGTGTGGTGTTGCCGCCAGGACTTGTTTAAGATTGCACGTAGCATTCTTGTGTAATTGCCGTCTAGCTTCTTCTCTAGCCGTTTTGTTAGCGTCCATGTAGTGCAGCCATTGTATATGGTGGGAATAATTTGCATATTGGTTTTAACAAAATCGAGTGTAATAATTAATTACTTGGTGATATTGTTTTCTAAGAGCATTAAAATCAGTCCGATGTTTAATTTGAAGTAGAAATTATTCAGAATAAAATAAGTATGATCTTTTTATATTGTGAATTGAATTACCATGACCAGAAAATCCGGCGAACACTTACGCACGACATATGGAATAACACTGGACAGCTGTTTCAACCTTATTAGGTCTCATCAGCCGTGTATACCGTGATGTCTACCGCTGGAGATCGAACCAGCCATTTGCAAGACACATTCAGGTAAATTGATCGTGCAATTATCATGACTAGTTCGTTTGGCGTCACTTGTGTGCGATATGAATTGGTGGCTCAGTTATAGAGTTTTGGTTCTGCAATCTGTGGTCGCTGGTTCGATCTCCAGGGGTGGAGATCACGGTATACACTGCTGATGAGACCTAATAAGGTCGAAACAGCTGTCCAGTGTTTCCATATGTCGTGCATAAGTGTTCGCCCGATTTTTTGGTCATGGTAATTCAATTTACAATATAATTTCTCTACTTAAAAAAAAAGAAAATGTAGATCTTTTTATATTCATTCTCATATGGAAGTAAATAATGTAGTATAATCCGACAATATAGAGGAAAATGTCTACCAAGTAGAAGGAGAGATTTATTGAGAAGCAAAGGTGACACTACAGCGTTTCGGTTCTAATGAACCATCTTCAGGACTGTGAGGGATGATATTAGTGATGTTAAATCAACATTGAATTGATTAAACACCCATCGTTGATTTTTAAAAATATAGGGTCTGCTGAAATAAACATTATTACAAAAAATATGAGTAATTTTTAAAGGTTCTTCTTTTATATGGAATTATTTACTCTGTAATTTATTTTATTATTATTTTACAGTGTGTTCTCTTTTGGATTTTGAAGTGTATGGATATTGCAGATAGAAAATACATATATGCATATATATATATTGCAGATAGAAAATACATATATATATATATATATATATATATATATATATATATATATATATATATATATAACAGGTTTGATTAAATAAAATCGAATCTTTGTTGTTTTTCTTTTTTCTTTCAAGAGTCCTTATGTTTTTTAATGTTATCATCTTGAAATTTGATGATAATTTCTCCAAAGAAGCCATTTGTGTAATACCAAGTACTTTATGCTCTTGTCAGAACCATTATCAAGGTAATTTATATGCCATTTTTAAATTAAACTTTTTTTTAGTAATTAAACTAAATTATTATTTCATTTTTATTTTTATTACTAAAGTGAAGCTTGTTTTTATCACCAAGGTAATTGCTCAGCGGTAGTGGTAATTTATTTTCAAATATTTCTATTACTTGGAGTAGAATAAAATGTGTTCTCTCTTTTCTAATGTGGATCGTTCTATTTTAAACATTTTAGAATGATATTATCAACTAGGTTCAAAGTTAATTCTGTTAATAGTCGGTTCTTTAAATCTTATATATAAGGCTTCTAGGATTTTTAATTTTTTGACATTTTTGTCTACATGGAGTATTTTTGTACTATTAACTAAAATATTTCTATGTTTCATTAAGACATTATATTTTTTTAAATGTTGACATATGGAGCTAGAATCTGAAAGGTGTAGACTGAGCCTCCTTGATAATTTCGTCGTAGTATAACCGATGTAAATATTTTTTTTTATTGTCGGAGATGCTTTCTCCCAATGGACATTTAAATTGATAAATAACATTGTTTTTTTTTTCCAATATCTTTGTTGGAGGGAAAGAATTATTAAAAACTAAGCTAAATGCTTTAAATTTTTTATTGTAAATTATAAATCTTATTTTATTATTCTTGTCTATAGGGGATATATATATGTATTTTGTTTTTGAGTATTTTTTCATCTAATCTAAAATTCGGATGCATTTGATTACAACAAAATGAATTAATGTGATTATAATTATTTTGTGTAACATAACTATTATCATCTATTTTATTCTTATTGTTAATCATTAGTTAAATTTGTTCGTCAACTAATTAGTTTGGAAATCTGTTATTAATAAGGGTTTGTTTGATATTTTTTAATTCATTATAAAATATTTTATAGGATGAAGAGATTTGTTTTGCGCAATTTAACAGATTTTTTTTTATGATAGCTATTTTGTATCGGTGTGGGCATTCACTTTTATAATTCAAAATACATGAATTATTACTAGTATGTTTTTAGAAAGAGAGGTGTTAAAATTATCATTGTCTGCATCAATTAGTACATCAAGAAAAGGAATTTTATGATTTATATTTAGATGGCAATGAGGGGGTAATCCGCATTCCTCAAAGCTCCAGCATTGCTGGAACCTCACCATCAGATTGTTTAGTGTTATATCCAGGACACTCGTTGGTGGGGGGGGGGTCTTACCCCTCTGTTGAGAAGCAGTCGGTGTATTCTACAGCCCCAGCCGATTGGGCAATTATATTTAGTTCATAAATGGCTAACCTGCTGGACTGTAACATCGTAGTAAGCGAGTTCGAACTACAGTAATGTTATTGCATTCACTTTTGGACTAATACCATCGGGAAAGATATAAACTCCTTATCCCCCCAAGTTATGAGTAAGATAAAACCCCCTAGTGTTCTTCTACGATGATTTTGGCATTAAATAACCCACGAAGGGTGAAATGTCAACCAACCAACCAGCCAAGCCACTTTAGTTTTGTGGGATTGGAGTAGTACTCCTCTGCAGGGGTTTCAGATGGCGTATTCTTTGCCCTGCTAACAGTCTCGATTAATCTTGCGATGTCAGTGGTAAATACATAGCTTATTCTGTTCGTGAGGTGCATTGATATAGACAACATTTGATTTTTCGAAAAGGGGGGGGGAGAAACAACTACTGTGAGAGGACATTTCACATGCTGTTAATGCGTTCTTCTGTAAAAACAGAAAAAAAAAAGCGGTCTGAACTGGAAATCCTGCACCGGTGTCTGCACTGAGACGGCTGAGTCAATGACAGGCGGCGCGAAAGGACCCAAGGCACAAATTCGAAATGATCAACCCTCCTCACCACCGTCTCATACAAAGAAAAGTAAAGGTGTCCAAAAAATTAGTCCTGTACTGCATGATGCTTTGAATGATAACGTAAAAGTAATAAACTTTGCAGAGTAAAATCTACTTGAATGTACGCATGTTTTCCCGCCTTTGTGAAGACATGGGAATTTAGTTAGTTGGTGTTTGATGTCATATCAACTTTTGTGGGTCATTAAATGCCAAATCCTGTTACACACACACACTATATATATATATATATATATATATATATATATATATATATATATATATATAAATATATTAGGATTTGTAAGTGAATAGTTTGTAGGTAACTATTTCAAAAAGAGTTACAGCTAATTTGTTTGGATACAGTTTAATGTTTTCAAGTATTCCTATCTAATAATTCTGTTCAACATTAATCATTTATTTGCACACTGTTAAATGGTTACAAGTATTCCTATCCAACACTAATAGTTCTATTGAATATTAATAATTTGTTTACACACAGTTAAATAGTTTCAAGTATTGCTATTCAACATCGGTAATTTTATTTATCAAGGAATCCTATATGATACAAATAATTTGTACACAGTATGATTTGTAATGAGGATAATGAGTATTCACCAATGGTCCGGTAAACTGGGGTTTAATCCTAGGTCGAGTCATACCAAAGACTCAAAATTATACTTGATGCCTCCTTGTTTAACACTCAGCATTATAAGGCAAGGATCAAGGGTAAAGTGAAGCAATCCTGTGAATGGAGGAACGCCATCCGCTACACCTCGGTGTGGTAGCTATTGAAAAGGGAGCCTTCAGGCCACCCTCGACTAAGAGTCGCCAACTTATTTTACGTATAGATAGGACCCAAACAAGTACTATTACTCCGAGTCAGACTGGGCCTAGAGGCTATGGCAATAAAGTGGCATTCCGCATTTCCCAGTGCTTCAGTATTACTGGAGGCTCACCATCAGATTGTTTAGTATCATGTATCAGGACACTCATTGCAAAGATGCAATCGGTGTATTCTGCAGTCCCAGCCGACAGGGCCACTTTGTTTTGGAGTGGTAGAACCAGTTAGAACCTATGATTCAACTCAAAGAATTATTCATATCAGATAGGATCGCGTAAAAAAACAAAACAAAACAAAAAACACTACACAAAAAATGAAAATATGAACCTATAATGAACTAGATTTCCTAACTTCTATGCATAAAATAACCCTACAGAGATTGAAATGCCATTAAAATAAAAAATTCAATCAAATTAATCAATGTGTTTTAGCTAAAATGTTCTACGAATAATTGTGTACATCTGAAAAGATAGACAGTATTACGTTTCAGTCGAAAACTTAAGCCAGGTTACTGAACATAGTACAAAGTTTAACTTTAACAGAACACAGTGGCTAACGAACTGAACTGCGACATAGTAGAAAGCGAGTTCGAGCTCCAGTTGGGTTATGACGTCCAATTTTGGACTAAAGCCTTTAGAAAAGGTATGGATCCCTTTATTCTTCCAGCTATGGATTAAATAGTACTACTGTTGTTCTTCTACAAGGATGGTTCTGGCATTAAATAACCCATGAAGGTTGATAAACCATTAACCCCCCCCCAATAAACCAACCAAACGTTTGCTGAAAAAAAGAATGGAAAGACGTTTAGATCCAAAAGGATTCTATTGAGGTAATGACCGAGATTTTAAAATAAATTAGAGAAAAAGGTGGAGTACTCGTGGCGTAGTGGTTAAAGTGCTGCTCTGCAGCCTTTAAGTAAGTGAGTTCGAATTCCAGTCACACTATTACATTCCCTTTCGGACAAATACCCTTACGAAAGGTCTGAACACCCTTATCCTCCCAAATATGAGTTAAATAGTATTATTGCTGTTCTTCTTCAATGATAGCTTTGGCATTAAATAACCTACGAAATCATTAAACCAAAGAAATCAAGTCTAAATTAGAGAAAAATATTGAAAAAACATAAAAACGAAACTAAAAATAATATTCAGAGAGCTGAGCATAAAAACACTTAATTTCAAGTAGTCATAATATCCAAACTTATAGGAATATTATACTTATAGATATAATGACATCACATAAATTAACTGAAACTATTTATTTTCTCACCAGCAGAATCCCTATGCACCCCTCCCACTGCTAGACGGCGGTGACTTCCAAGATAGCGTGAGTTGGAATTTTCAAAAACAAACTGTGTTGTCAGCGTGCTTTCAGAGGAGAATTTCATGTGGATCCGCCCACTGACAATTTTATTCTGAAGTGGTATAACAATTTTCATTGAGAAAGAATGCATCTATGAACGCAGAAAAGGACATGCAGACCGACCAGGGAGTGTTTGTGTGCTCACCCACTATATAGTACGCAAGATACACCCTTAATTAGAAATAAACTCCCCAGTAGTTGGTGTACTTGTGAGTCCCGGCCCGTTTTTGAGGATCTTGGTCGCATATTTCTGTATTTCATGTTCATCTCCTTTCCTGACCGACCCCCTTTTCCGTTTGTTGCTTTTATCCCGTTTAGTCATAGGTTTTTTCCCCCTATAGGGAGAGTTTCGGCTTGTTTTGGGGCCTTATCCAGGTACCAGAAAACAGTCAACTCTCCACAGCATAGAAGGGGGGATGGGAGGGAAACCAACCGGGTTTATGTTTTGTTTACCTTGGGGCTTTTTTTCTCCAATCCCTCATCATCTTTCACTTGCTGTATATAAGCCATTTCATTTTATCAAATTTTAAGTAGAGCTTTCATGGAGCGAATGGGGTATTTTGGTGATTGTAGCGTGGTTGGTGGATGAATGAATTTATTGTATTGAATTTATCCTATAGAATGAAAAAAAACTGATTGAATGATGATTGTTGGCGATGAGTGTGACTAGCTAGGGCTTCATAGGAAAATACTGTTTTCGCCCCTTTCCCTTTCCCCCCTACCTGAGCCTTGTGCTCACTGAGAGTTGTAACTCTTCGGAAATAAAAAAAACTCCCCTGTAGTTGGTGAGTTGGTTTTACAAAAATGTATCTTCACCATTATTTTAATACAGGTACTATTTACCAACCCCTCCGCTCGGGCAGGATATGACACAAGGTCAATTTTTAAGCGGAGTTTAACAGGTTTGAATTCAGAGTTTTCCTTCTCCTAGACTAGTTGCCTAACCATGGCTGAAGAACCTAGTCTGTCCTACTATTTACCCATAGCTGGAGGGAGAATTATTGGATTCATACCTTTCCCAAGGGTATTAGTGCTATGTGAAATGCAATCAGTCTCGTCCAGGATTTGAACTCGTATCGCCGTGTTCATTTCCTACGGCGATAACGACTACACCACGGGCACCACGGTATTTTAATACAGGTAAGTACCTCGTACTTAGTCGCAATATCCACATTTTAAGAAGCAATGAATAAACTTAACTCGAAATCATTTTCAATATAATCTCGAACAGATTTCTTTGTCCCACAAATGAGACTCCCAACTGGTACTATCACTCCGCGTCAGAATGGACCTGGAATTAATGGCAACGGCAGAGTAACTCCACTCTCCTCAAAACTCCAGAACGGAAGCCTCACAATCGGAAGCAGTTAAGTGTCATACTTAGGACCCCCCCTTTTTACGGCGGGGTCTTACCCCTCTTAAATGAACGTAGTCAGTGTATTCTATATTTCACTGGCCGGTCTGAATCTCTGTCGGTGGCGGAGCCATTGAGTTAATTCATATTTACGTCTTGTAGCAATTTGGCTTCCAGATTCTAATTAATCATTCGATAGAGTCTTCTCCGTCCCAGTCTGTGCTGTATTTATCCTACGTCCCACCAACGTACGAATATGGCACAAGGCCGTTTTTAAGGTGGGTCCTGTCGCAGGGCCGAAGCCCAACGCGATAGGCAGTTCCAAAAATGCCTCGGACCCCGTCGCCGTCCCAGTCTGTGCTTCTTCATGAAGAAATAAAATATTTCTTATTGTTAAAATCTTACCCTAGGTATACTAAGTATGCATACTATATTTGGTAATTTCATATTTGGCTGCATATAGATGACAGAAAATAAACCCTTCCAAATTATTCATAATTGTTTTTTGTTTTTCATTCACACTAAGGGGGAGTCCTCGTGGTGTAATGGTTAAAGCGATGGTCTGCGAAATCGTAGCACGCGAGTTCGAACTCCAGTCGCGCTTTTACGTACACTTTCGGACAAATACCCTTGGGAAAGGTATGAACCCCCGTTATCCTCCCAGCTATGGGTTAAATAGCACCACCACTGTTCTTCTAGGAGAATGGCTTTGGCATTAAATAACCCACGAAGGTTGATATGCCATTAAACAAAGAAACCAAACCAAACCATTCACACTAAACTGTGTAAAAAGTTGTGTAATATTTTTGTACGTGTTACTTTGCTACACCTATATCATCTGATCAAAGCTGTTCATACCGTGGTTCGTAGTATCATGATAGCTGGTGCGCTGACTCGTTGTGCACTGTTTCCTTCAGTGTGTTATTGATTTGAAAACCGTACATATGAACGTGTAATGTTCATTTCAGGAACTTAGGCTTTACGAATTCGAACTTGGCCATAAGCCACCCACCCCCGAACCAACCAAAAACCATTTGTTGTGTGAAAGGTGAAGACGCAATTGATCACAGAACGGTGACCAGAAATTAACTAGCTATTGAAGAGTATCAAGCAAGCAGCATCCAAAGAGTTTCAGACGAACCCACTATCTCAGTGTGATTCATTGCCTTCATGATCGCGGCAAAAACAACCGGAATTGCCGAAATGAGCCTCACGTTACTTAAATATTGCAAAACTTTTGACTCATCCTCATAAAATTAATCTACAGTTAGATATAAAGTATGCTGATCTGATACTAACGTTTGTATAGTTTCAAGTATTTCTATCTAACACCGATAATTAAATGGTTGCAAGTAATTATTTCCAATTAATAATAGTCATTTGTTTGCTAACGGTTATATGGTTTCTTTGTTTTAATGGCACATCAATCTTCATGGATTATTTTATGCCAAAGCCATCCTTGTTGAAGAACAGTTGTTGTACAATTTAATTCATAGCTAGTTTGGTTTGGTTTCTTTGTTTCATGGCATATCAACTACCATGGGTTGATTTAAGCTACCTTCGTAGTACAGTGGTTGTACTATTTAACCTATAGTTGTTGGATAGACAAGAGGGTTCATACTTTTCCCCTGGGTATTAGTTCGAAAGTGAATACTTGACTGGAGTTCGAACTCGCTTACTACTATGTCGCAGTCTAACTCGTTAACCACTACGCCGTAGAGACTCTCCTTATAGTTTCAAGTAATTATTGTTAATACAAATAACTTTTATAGGGTATCAGATATTTCTATCTCATACAAATGATTACTGAACAGATCTAATTGAACCATAGATGCAACCCTAATAGTGACAAGCGCTCCAGGTCAAAGTAAACCTGGATTGTTGGTTGGTTGGTTGTTTTTTATGGCATATCAACCTTTATAGGTCATTTAATGCCGAATCCATTTTTATACAAATAATCAGTTCTATTTTTAAAAAAAATTCAGTTTAGCATGATTATACAGTCTAATTGTCAAAAACATTTATATTTCAAGCTATTCAGTTAAGTCAAAAAGTTCTAATTCAAACAGTTCAGTTTAGTATGAGTATAGTTTTTTTGTCCACTCACAGTTAAATGTCAAAACAGCTCTATTTCAAACAATTCAGTTTAGCATAAGTACACAGTTTAGTTTTATTTGACTCATAGATAGGGCCCTATCTGGTGCAACCACTCAGAGCCAGAGTGGACCTGGGAGCGATGGCAATGAAGAGGTACTTTGCATTCGCCAAAGCTCCAGCATTACTGGAACCTTACCATTAGATTGTTAGTGTCAGATTCAGGATACTCGTTGTTGTTTTTGTTGCGGGGGTCTTACCCCTCTGCCGAAGAGCAGTCGGTGTATTCTAGAGCCCCAGCCTACTGAGCAAGAGTAAACCTGGGAGCCATGGCAATGAAGAGATACTCTGTGCTTCCAAGAGCTACAGAACTGGAGCCTCACCATTAGATGCAGTTTAGTGTCATACCCAAGATACTCACCCCACTTTTTTTAGGGGTTGAAGTCTTACTCTATTGTAAAAGATACAGTCAGAGTATTCAAAACGACACCACACAAGGCGGTAAAAGAGAAGAGTTGTTTTAGTTACGAATTATTTGCAGTATTTGAATGACATCTCTCAGCACTAACCTTCCCCTCGATCCTATGCACACTCAAAACTACAAGTGCATTGCTAACCTTATAATTCTTTTAACTGTAAAATGCAAGGCACTTTGAAGTTAAGATGCGTAAAAGAGGACGCTGAATAAAGAGAAAAGAAAGAGAAGCGAAAAAAAAAAAAAAATGGTGCTTACAGATTTTTTAGCAGAGGGGCGCCTTTCAATGTCTTCCTCCCGATATTGGTTAGTTTGTTGTAACTTAAATCTCTGGAAAAAAAAAAGAAGAAAAAAATAGAGAGGAAAAAGAAAATTTATAAACTTCAGTATAAACATTTATTCAGTCAAGAATCAAGTAAGATCTTTTATGAGTAAAACAGAACAAAAATGCACAAGTGACAAGAGAACCGCAATCTCCCACTACCAACAACAACAAAAGCAAAAAAAATGAAAAAAAAAAAAAATAATAACAATAAAAAAAGCAAAAACAAAACTGGAGGAAGTGAGAAGAAAGAAAAAAAAACCAATGGATGTCTAGCAGGTTTCTCTAACTTTTCACTTGATGCACAGCTCATAAACAAGGAGTGGGGTCTTGGTGAAGTCGTGGCCAACGTACTGCTCAGCGTTATTGTAGTGAACAATTTAGAATTCAAGTCGCTCTACTGTGTGCTCTTTCGAACTAATACACTTGGGAAAGGCATGAACTGCTTTTTCCTCTTTGCTATAAGTTAAATACTATCATTACCTATCTTTGGAATTAAATAACACACAAAAGTTGATATGCTATTAAGTAAAGAAAATAAGATAAACGAAACCAAACTCAATTTCCATTCACCCATGAATAAATTAATTGAATATTGCCGCCACCTTTTTCTTAATAATGCTAAGGTGTTCTCCATGAATGGCATATTCTCGAGTTAAGTGATAAGAGTTCATGCCTAATATATTTCTTTTTAAATTAGCTATCACGCAATTTACTCCAATGATCAAAAAGGAAATATACCCCCACCGCCAAAAAAAAAAACAAAAACAAAAAAACATTGTGATAAAAAAGTACAAACAAAATAAGAAACTTGTCAAAACTAATTATAAAAAAAAGTATACCAAGGAATGCTTAATCTCAAAAAGACTTACAAGTATTAGCAATAGTAGTAGTAGTAGTTGTCGTCGTTGTGGTTGTTGTCGAAAAGAAAAAAAGAAAAGAAGGGCTTCTCAAACTTTTAACCAAATTTAATTTCCATTCATCCAAAATGAATTAATGGAATATTAAATAACAAAGCATAGATAATTTACCTATGTTTAATACAATTTTAACACAATTTTAATGAGAAAAAAAAATCAGTAAACTATAAATGAAAGAGAACTTTAATTCTTGAAATATTTTTTAATGGGAAGGGTGGATTCGGTGGGGGAATCACGAAATTTGCTGGCAGATTTGTGAGTTTGAACAGCATGTTCTGCGTTCCAAGTGCTTCTCTGTTTAGTAAATAATGCACATGGCTAAACTCAGATTCTATCATATACGAACAGAGAAAGGCTAGTTCAATTGTCTCGACAATTTCACAAAGCTCGAGATATTTTGCATCAGTCTTTTCATTCATTCAGTAATATCTACTTCCTTTAAATTTGTACATAGACTTCGTTTCATGATCGAAAGTAATTCTTTAAGAAAGGTGTCTAAATTTTCCCATTCCACTTCAACATCGTTCGTTCATTTAGTTTTCCTTGATGTGAAACACACACCACTTATAATCATCACATACAAGCATTCTGCTCGGTGAACGATGTCTTACAGGTAGTCGACACGATCCAGCGATTTTTGTTTAGTTATGAATTGATTTATAAATGCAAACTCCTAAATTCATCCTGGTGGACCCTTATGCTTTAGTTCACCCAGCCAAAATTTTATTCTCACCCAGGGGTTTATATGAACCACTTTGAGAAAGAAAAACAAAAAGAATAAAAAATAAGAGAAAAAATATTTATTAAAAAAGACATATTTATGAGTGGGAAATGAATGACGCGTTGCAAACGAAGATATGAATTCAGAACGAGGTTCGAACTTGGAGGGGGAAGGGTCCTGTGGTGTAGTGGATAATGTTCTGAGTTTTGACAACGTAGTAAGCATGTTCGAATTCAAGTCACGCTATTACGTTCACCTTTGAACTAATACCCTCGGGAAAGACATGAACTCCGAATCCACCCCCACCAGCTATGGGTTAAATAGTAATTTACGAAGCTCTTTGCTTCGATGTGGCTGAATGAATGGGGTACCCAATGAGACTCGAACTCACTCGTGTAGGTTTGCTAGTCTAGCTTGCTAACCGTTACACCACCAGAGGTGCCCAGCTATGGGTTAAATAGCATCACTCCTGTTCTTCTATGATGATGGCTTTGGAATTAAATAAACCACGAAGATTGATATGCCATTAAAGAAAACGGGGTTCGGACGTGCATCTCATTTGAAAAAAAGATTACGTGCTGGTTTTATTGATTAGCATAAGATATGTCATTTTTGGCGGGATTATTCACGTATGGATAGGCACTCCTGTTTATCCATGGATTCAAGATGGTGGTAGTAAATAGAAGATAGAAAGAAAGCAAGAGAAAAAAAAAATAAAGAGATAACAAGTTGGTTGATTGATTGATCGATTTTAAGCCTGAGAAATCGCGTTCACTCTAAGTTTTTATTAAACTTCTTGTATAGTTGTTTCTCAAGAGTTTTTTTTTTTTTTTTTTGCACATAATTATTTGATAGCAAGTTTTGTTAACATTTATTTTCTGCAAGGTCTCTTCTTTTTCAATCCAAATCTTCCCCCTTCCCTCACACATATAACAGATAAACAAAAGTTATGATACAAATAATAATGGTACCCTTAAGAAAACTTGGTTTGGTTTGGTTTAGCTTTATGCAATATCAACCATTGTTGGTAATTTGACAACAAACTCTGTTTATATTAAATGTATAGATGATTTATAAACACGGTTTTGCAGATAACATTCCTAAACTAGCCCGATCTCTTTTTTGCACACAGTTTAATGGTTTCAAGTATTGCAATATAACAGCCACGTGTTCGCCAATAGCCCGGGAGACCTGGGTTCAATCCCAGGTCGAGTCATACCAAAGACTCAAAAAATGGTACTTGATGCCTCCTTGCTTAACACTCAGCATTATAAGGTACGGATCAAGGGTAAAGTGGAGCAATCCAGGGAAAGGAGTAGCGGCCTCCCCTACACCTTGGTGTAGTAAGCTATCGAAAAGGGAGCCTTCGGGTCACCCTCGACTATGGTCGCCTACTTTTTTACTTATTTATTTGCACACATATTTTGTTCTATTTGACCCATATATAGGATCCTATCAGGTACTATCACTCCGGGTTAAAATGGACCTGGGAGCAATGGCAATGAAAGGGTACTTAATATTCGCCAAATCTCCAAATCTGGAGCCTCACCATCTGATGGTTTAGTGTCATATCCAGGGCACTTGTTGGGCGGTGGGGTAGAGTTACCCCTCTGCAGAGATGCAGTCGGTGTGTTTAACAGCTCTAGCCGACTGGGCTGCCTCGAGAAAGGTATGAATCTAATTATTTTCCCTCCAGTTATAGGACAGAAATGGTTGTTAAGCAACCAATTTTGGAGAAGGGAAACTAAATAATGTGCACATAGTTGCATGGTTTCAAGTATTCCTATCTATCACTAATAATTATATGGTTTCAAGTAGCTAATATTAATAACCCTAAGTCCACAATTATAGCTTCAAGTAACTATTCTCAATACAAAAAATAATAGATATATAGTATCAAGTATGCCATTCTAATACAAATAATCTGCATACTGTTGTTTGGTTTCAAGTATTTCAATCTAATACAATTAACGATATAGTTTTTGCCCAGTCGACTTAGGGCTCTAGAATATACCGACTGCACCTCTGCAGAGAGGTAAGACCCCCCCCCAACGTGTGTCCTAGATATGACACTGAACAATCTGATGGTGAGGTTCCAGTGATGCTGGATCTTTGGGGAATGCGGAACACCCTTTCATTGCCATTGCTCCCAAGTCTACTCTGGCCCGGAATGGTAGCACCTGATTGGGCTCTATCTATGGGTTAAATAGAACTAAACTGCACACTTACGCTAAACTGGTTTGAATTAGAACTGTTTGACTAAACTGAA
>OY757908.1:74261800-74264300 GCA_963585895.1 Sepioteuthis lessoniana
TTTGATTCATATCAATGCTCTTAACATGATGGAAATAAATTTATATCCTAATGTGACCGAATATTGTTTTTTTTTTTGTAATAATATATATATATATATGGGGGTGTCCTCGCTCGTGGTGTAAGAGGGTGTCCTCGTGGTGTAATGGTTAAAGCGATGGACTGCGGAATCGTAGTACGCGAGTTCGTACTCCAGTCGTGCTATCACGTTCACTTTCGGGCAAATACCCTTGGGAAAGGTATGAACCCCTTTATCCTCCCAGCTATGGGTTAAATAGTACCACTACTGTTCTTCTAGGAGAATGGCTTTGGCATTAAATAACCTAAAAAGAGTTGATATGCCATTAAACGAAGAAACCAAACCAAACCAAACCTATATATATATATATATATATATATATATTTGTATCTATATGTTCATATGCACATCTATCTCTATTCATGTATACCTCTTTCTCTCATTGTATATATTTATATTTATATATTCATTTAGACCCTGGCCTAGTCGGTATACGATTGCATCTCTGGTATTGTTATTATTTAAAATTTTTAAAAAATCATTACAATCCACTTCGGATATATTCCCAACAAATAACTAAAAAGTCGGGCAGTTGTTTATGTATATCACTGGGGCTTTTTAAGTTTGTGGTGATGATGCAAAAAGCCCTGAAAACATGCTTGAGTCCAAGTTATTATCTGATGAAAAGGTCATTGGAAAATCTCTCAAGTCTATTCCCTACCTAAAACAATTCAATTCCATTTTTAAAGATCTAGAAGGACACTTATGGAACCAAAGTTATAAATACGTTGAACATACTTTAGATATTAAACACATTAATAGAAACAAAACTCACAAAAATCTACCCTCAACATAAAATGCTTCAATCCCATTTTTTCAAAGTCCTCGGAGGACACAAATGGAACTGTAGTTATAAATGTGTAGTTCAGATTTTAGATATTAAACACATAATATTACGAACAGTAAAATATATCTAACATCACCTTCTTAAGAAAATTTCTAATGATAATCTATTATAATTATATAATCAGTAAATAAATTTATGAGAGAATTTTAAATGAATAATAAATATTGTTAGTTATAAAGTATTAATTAATAAAAAAAACAACTTTTTTAGTATCTATCTCCACCTTTAGTTTTAGTGGTAACAAAAAAGTAGGAAGATTGTATGATTAAAAGACAAGGAAATAAAAGTGACACTTGACTCTTTATGTGACGATCAAAAGGTAGGGTGGGTCGGGAGAGACATGTATAAAGGAAATAAAATGAAAAATATCCCCCCACAAAAATAGAAGAAATATATATATATATATATATATATATATATATATATATATTGAACTGAGACATCTGCAAAAGCTCACTTTAAAGAAAGAAAAAAAAGCATAGGTGGGCATAATCGCTGATTTCATGTTTCAAAAATCCAGATATCTTCATTTTTTTCCTATCTTTTTATCTATCTCGTATAAGATGAGCAAAAGTAGTAAGGCAAACAGGAATGAGATTTCTTCGTTATTACATTTTAATTTTTCTCAGCTAGCTTTGACATTATGTCACAAACATACAGGGAAAGGAGTAGTGCCTTCCGTACACATCAGTGTAGTAGCTATTGAAAAAGAAGCCTTCGAGTCACTCTCGACTATGGTCGCCAATTTTACTTATATATATATATATATATATATATATGAAAGAAAATAATGGATAGTAATCCGACAGTTTGTGAAGAAAAATTGACAACAAGTAATCCAAATAGAAAGGGAAGATTTATTGCGAAACAAAGTCGACACTATAGCGTTTCGGTTCTGCTGAACCATCATCAGGGCTATGAGGGGTTATACAACTTTTCCAAATTTTTATATATTTTTACACATCCATCTATGCTTAAGATCACTAATATAACCCCTTATATATATATATATATATATATATATATATGTAAGTAAAATTGGCGATTGTAGTCGAGGGAGACCTGAATGTTCCCTATTCAACAGCTACTACACCGAGGTGTAGGGGAGGGCGCTATTACTTGCCTGGATTGCTCCACTTTACCCTTGATACATACCTAATAATGCTGAGTGTTAAGCAAGGAGGTATCAAGTACCATTTTAAGTTTTTGGTATAACTCGGCTCGGGATTGAACCACAGTTTCCCGGCCCATTGGCGAAACAAATTACACTTGTGCGACATATTGGAAGTACCACTGGTGTTAAAAAGGGTATATATATATATATATATATATATATATATATATATATATATATATATATATATATATATATATATATATATATATATATATATATATATATATATATATATATATATATAAATAAGTGCTGTATTAATGATAAATTGGAAATATTTTTGGTAAAAGATGTTTATTTTTTACCGAACATGTTTCGCTATATTACATTGCATTTTCAACGGTAAGTGTGAAAAAGGAATGTTTGTTTTTATGCTTTGTTGTTATTGGTAGCGTTTG
>OY757908.1:74269300-74291800 GCA_963585895.1 Sepioteuthis lessoniana
ATTGAAGCCTTACCATCAGATGTAGGGAGGTGCCTGTGGTGTAGTCGTTATCGCCGTAGGAAATGAACACGGCGATACGAGTTCAAATCCTGGACGAGACTGATTGCATTTCACATTACACTAATACCCTTGGGAAAGGTATGAATCCAATTATTCTCCCTCCAGCTATGGGTAAATAGTAGGACAGACTAGTTTCTTCAGCCTTGGTTAGGCAACTAGTCTAGGAGAAGGAAAACTCTGAATTCAAACCTGTTAAACTCCGCTTAAAAATTGACCTTGTGTCATATCCTACCCGAGCGGAGGGGTTAGTAAATAGTACCATCAGATGTAGTTTAATGTCATAACCAGAACACACTAAATTTTCTATGCATACTCACATGATGTGGAGAAAGAGAGGCTTTCACCGAGAGGAAATCTCTAATAACAAGCAATCGGCTTAAAACCATGGTGCTGTATGCCTTATCAACGGGGATTAGAATACGCTGACTGTATTCTTTGCTAAGGGGAAAAACCCCATCAAAATGAAGGCCCTGATTATGCATCTGGTAGTGAGGCTTTAGTAAAGGAGATCTGGGGAGTATAGAGTATCTCTTCATTGCTACTCATTCAAGTCCACTCTGACTCGGAGTGGTAGTACGTGTTAGAGTCCCATGTATAGGTCAAATTGATCTGCTCGCAAATTATTAATATTAGATAGAAATACTTGAAACCATACAACTTTGAGCAAATGATTTCTATTTAGATTGGAATACTTGATATTATGAAACTGTAAATTATTTATATTAATAATAATTTGTGTTACGTAATGAGGCATTTGGATAGATTTTAGTTTAAGAAAAAAAGTATATATATATATTACACAAACCTATTTCTATCCCTCTGGCGGCTTAAAAACAGATCGTGCACTTTGTAAATAAGAAGATATTACTCAAACTGATATCTGGGGAAAAATTCAATAAAAAAAAAAAGAAAATAACTTAAAACAACCGGACGGCTTGAAAATAATCTACCACAATGTCTAGCCAAAAGAAAAAATACCAAGTACAAGGCTCATCAAATAAGTTTCCAGACTTTTTTTCGTATGAGCACTTTTATTGATAGAACACACATGGAACTCTAGTCCCCTTCGAAGTAATCTCCTCCGGCTGCAATGCATTTGTTCTACCGTTCCAACAACTTCTGGAAGGCGTCATGGAAGTCCTCTTGTGTGAGCGTGTCAATGACCTTCGTCACAGCCTCATTCATCTCTTCAATTGTCTCTTAACGACAGCCTCTAAGTTTTTCCTTGAGCTTAGGGAATAACCAAAAGTCACAGGGAGCAAGGTCTAACTATAGGGAGGCTGAGGAACTGTCTTGATGCCCATCTTGGTAAAATAGTCTGTAACAAGGATGGAGTTGTGGAGTGGTGCATTGTCCTGGTGGAAATGCCACTGACCCGATTTGAAGAGTGCTGGCCTCTTCCGACGGAATCTCTTCCTGAACTCCCTTAAAACCTCAACATAGTATTCCTTGTTGACTGTCTGTCCAGTGTGAACCCAGTGCATGTAGATCATGTCAGTGCTGTCAAAAAAAAAAAAAAGGGATCATCAAAAGTTTGTGGGTGGATTTGCTCTGTCTGGCCTTCTCGGGTCTGGGAGAGCCAATATGCTTCCACTGGGAATTCTGTCTCTTGGTCTCTGGGTCATAGCAGTAGATCCAGCTTTCATCGCTGGTCACCAGAGCATCATAAACTGCGGGATCTGAATTGATCAGCTCGACCATCTCCCTGCTGTCATGACAACGTCTTTCTTTCTGATATTCTCTGAGTACCCTTGGGACAAACTTTGCGCAAACCTTCCACATCTTCAGTTCCTCGCGAGTAATTGTGTGTACATTTCCATCACTGACATCAACTGTGCACTTATTGTCTCTATAGATACACGACAGTCCTTATCCATGAAGTTCTTTATTTGGCCAGTCAACTCTGGTGTATTGACTTCCTAACTCCTCCCACACCTCTCATCATCCCTCTCAGACTCCCTGCCTTCCTTGAATCTCTTATGTCACTCAAAAACTGACGCTCGATTCATGCAAGATGCTCCAAAAGAAGTCTGAAGCATTCCATACGTTTTAGTGTCATTTTTTCCAAGTTTAACATAGAATTTTATTGCATAAAGTGTCCTCACGTCCAGATTGCATTTTTGAAATTCACCAGCGGTGACAATCAGGCTTTAGTAGGGTGTATTCCAATTCCTGCTGTAGGTGTTGATTTGAACCTGAAATCATAAAGATTGGTCGGTCATCCTATAAGATGTATAGCAATAACATACTATATTTTCAAGCGTCAACGTCAATTTTAAATGCCTGTAAAAAAAAGTCTGGAAACTTATTGAAGGCACTTCGTATATATAAGCATTTCCAGTGAGATTATATATATATATATATATATACACACTCATACCAGAGGTACCTTATTCTAAAAGAAACATTTCTATAAGCAATTATGTTTCTTATGGGCTCTGGTGAGTTCTAGAAGCATCTGAATGGAAACTTTTTGTTATCCCTCCTCCTACATAATAAAAATAGAATTGGTGTAATGTATCAAGGTCAAATCATGTTGGTACAGGTTTTCTTTGTTAAACAAAACGACCCCGTAACCCTAACTAAACATGAGGATACCCGTGAAGAAAACAAAGAAACAAGAAATGACCATGCTCTTTTTGTTTCTGGAATATTGTGGAATCGTCAAGTAGATTCAAGAGAATTCTACAGCCCGGCGATGGATATAAAAGCCGGTTCTATCACAGGTTGGAGGAGAGTGTTTCTTCCGGCTGGAAGAGTAGAACAACGTCTGGCCCAAGGGTCGAAGTTGGGATTTTTACCCGCTGAATTCGAAAAGATATAACCGGTTGAATACAACTGACATCTGTTATGAAATAGCCGAGGGATTTCGGTTCATGCCTTTGAGTTTAGTTAGGCTGAGAACCTTTCGGCTCAGCACATGGGTTGGTTGGGTGTAAGATTGAAGCAGGTGTTAACGCGGGTGCGCGCGGGCGGATGGAGGTGTCACTCAGATGTCATAACAGTCCGAGACGATACTGGGTGACAAGGTGCGGGTGACGTCACGCACCGGAAGCACGCGGAAGTTTGTGTGAGAATTTGAAGAAAATAAGAGTCGGGTTTTGGACACCAAACGAGAAGGATCGATTTTGGAGCTCGCAGGCGCGAGGCGAACGTGCGCCCGATGGGGGGCCGCTCGAGTTGGGGGCCAAAGGAATAAGACAGCATAGAAGATTGTGTCTCTCCTCCTTACGTCGAAACCTTTAACTCAAAGTTAATAAAAAGGTTTCGTACCTGAACAAGAAGTAGTTACGTGTTTTTGAGATTCCTGTTCTTTATATATTCTATCGTTATGAACATTACATGTCTATTTCGCACATGGCCATATTCGTGTATATGGCTACGCAACATAGACATATTTGGTGCTAGAACTTAGGCATATCGTTCATGATATGGTTTTCGATTAGGTTACCATGGTTCCACGAAGACGATCAGAGAAGCGGCTAAGAACAAGAAGTCGTTACGTGTTTTCGAATTCCGGGATTCCTATGTTCTTTATATAGTCTATAGTAATGAACATTACATGTCTATTTCGCACATGGCCATAATCGTGTATATGGCTACGCAGCACATCTACTCGGTCCCCCTACATTTTTCAGCGCCCACTTCGATAGCAGTAACATCACACTTGCAGCTGTAATTGTTTACTATCGATTCTTATTATTAGTTACTTGAAACTATATAACTGTGTGTAAACAAATGACTATTTTGAAATACAAATAATACTGGAATACATAAGTATCAATAGTAGATAAAATACTTGAAACGATTCAACTCTGTACAAGTGATTAGTATCAGATATAAATACTTGAAACTATACAACTGTGTGCAAATTATTTGTACTTGATAGGAATACTTGAAACCATACAACTGTGTACAAGTGATTAGTATCAGATATAAATACTTGAAACTATACAACTGTGTACAAATTATTTGTATTAGATAGGAATACTTGAAACCATACAACTGTGTACAAGTGATTAGTATCAGATATAGATACTTGAAACTATACAACTGTGCACAAATTATTTGTATTAGATAGGAATACTTGAAACTATATAACTGTGTGCAAATTATTTGTATTAGATAGGAATACTTGAAAGTATACAACTGTGTGCAAATTATTTGTATTAGATAGGAATACTTGAAAGTATACAACTGAGTACAAATGATTAGTATTAGATATAAACACTTGAAACTATACAACTGTGTGCAAATTATTTTTATTAGATAGGAATACTTGAAACTATACAACTTTGTACAAATGATCAGTATTAGATAGGAATACTTGAAACTATACAACTGTGGGCAAATTATTTGTATTACATGGGAATACTTGAAACCATACACCTGTGTACAAATGATTAGTATTAGATAGTTGTATAGTTTCAAGTATTCCTATCTAATACAAAAAAATTGTACACAGTTGTATTGTTTAAAGTATTCCTGTGTGCAAATTATTTGTATTTGATTGGAATACATGAAACCACACAACTATATACAAATGATTTGTATTAGATATAGATACTTGAAACTACACAACTGTGTGCAAATTATTTGTATGAGATTCGAATACTTGATATTGAACAACCGTATGTCACCACCCCCCACCAAAAAAAAAAACTTTCGAAAATTTTAATATAAACGTATAAAGTATACAATTCCCTAATACCTAGGTATAAAGTAATCCTAGACGAGTTATTATGCCGTTTAAATCATTTAATCAATCAATCTAACCTCAGAAATGGTGGGAGCCACAAAGTCAAATCTGCTTTTTTTTATAAGCTCGACGATACTAAGTAAAGAAAACATGCCACACAATCGGATGCAGTTTAACATCCAACTCAAGTTGGTTGGGTTTTATAGCATATCAACTTTTGTATGTTATCTAATGCCAAATTGTGTGTATATATATATATATATATATATATATATATATATATACTAATCTACTATCTACCAGCATTCACGGTTACCAGAAAAAAAGAAAAAAAAACCGCCAGGAACAAGAGATAAAAATATCTCGAATCACCGCCCGGGGGAAAAAGAAAAATATCATAGGACAAAAAAAAAAAAAGAAATAAAATCATAGGACAAAAAAATTAATTATATATATATATATATATATATATATATATATATATATATATATGTAATTTGAAAACGCATATTATGTAGATAACATTTTTTAACGATCCAGAATTTATTTTTTGCACACAGTTAAATGGTTTCCAGTCTAACATAATAATTCTATTTGATATTAATCCTTTTCCCACAGAGTTAAATGGTTTCAAGTATTTATATTCAACTCTATTCATTCATTAGAGGCATCAAGTACCATTTTTTGAGTCTTTGGTATGACGCGACCTGGGATTGAACCCAGGTCTCCCGGGCCATTGGCGAACACTCTAACCCCTAGGCCAATGTCCGGTATATTGGCCTAGGGGTTAGAGTGTTCGCCAATGGCTCAAAAAATGGCTCATACCAAAGACTCAAAAAATGGTACTTGATGCCTCCTTGCTTAACACTCAGCATTATAAGGTACGGATCAAGGGTAAAGTAGAGCAATCCAGGGAAGGAGTAGCGCCCTCCCCTACACCTTCGTGTAATAGCTATCGAAAAGAGAGCCTTCGGGTTACCCTCGACTATGGTCGCCAACTTTACTTTATTCATTCATTTGCACACAGGTAAATTGTTCCAAGTATTGTTATATGATACCAATAATTACATTTTTTGCACACAGTTAAATGGTTTCAAGCTTTCTAATATGAATAATTCTATTTCGCATTAATCATTCGGTTGCGCACACTTAAACGACTTCAGATATTACTATTAACACCAATAGTTTTTATTTGCACACGATAAAATAGTTTCAGGAATCGCTATGTAACACAATTTAATTTCTCATTACTCATTTGTACACTGTTAAATGGTTAAACTGTTTTATTTGATCCAAAGATAGTATCCTAACAGGTGCTCCCACTCTGAGTCAAAGTGGGCCAAGGAGTAATGCCAATGCAGGGGTACTCCACATTCCCCAGAGATTCAGGACAGGAGCCTCACTATCAGATGCAGTTTAGAGTCATTAACCGGACACTGGTTGAAGAATTGCCCGGCCGGCTGGGGTTGTAGAATACACCGACTGCTTCTCTGCAGAGGGGTAAGACACCCCCAATGAGTGTCCTAGATATGACATTAAACAAGGTTCCAGTAAGGCGGAAGCTTTGGCGAATGCCTATTACCCCTTCAATGCCATCACTCCCAGGTCCACTCAGGCGCGGAGAGATTGCACCTGATAGGGTCCTATATATGGGTCAAGTAGAACTAAACTGTGTGCTTATGCTAAACTGAATTGCTTGAAACAGAACTGTTTTAACATTTAAACTGCGTATTTATGCTAAACTGAATTGTTTGAAATTGAACTGTTTTTGACATTGAAACTATACTTACATTAAACTGAAATGTTTGAAATTAACTGTTTTGACAGTTAACTGTGGGTAAACAAAAATTATACAAAACTGAATTGTTTGAATTAGAACTGTTTTTATATGTAGGGTTTCTAGGATTTGTAGTCGTAGCTTATCAATTTCCGGTGCGATTACAGTGGTGTTTTCAACTAGAATTCAACTAGAACTTGGATTTAGAAACAGAATGGTTCTTAAGATGTAAGGCAATAGAATTGGAGTCATTAAGGTGCATTGTAAGTCGTCTGGAAAGAGTTGTAGTGGTAAGACTAACATAAGCATTATTTCCTTGAAAGGATCTTAAATTATACAGACAAAATTTGTCTTTATTGTTTAATGAAACATGCTTAAATTTGTATATATATATATATATATATATATATATATATACATGTATATTTACACATACAAATACGCAAACATATAAGATACACTCTCACACACGCATATAAATACACATATGTATATATATACTTATACACATATATTTACACACACAAATATAGACACACACACACACATATATATATATATATACTTTTCCATATATATTTACATATACACACATATTTATATATATATTTACACACACATATACACGCGAGTATATGAATACACACATACGTATATAAACTTATACACATATATTTACACACACATATACACACAAGCATATAGATACATCCACACACACGCATATACATACACATATACACACATGTATATATATATATATATATATATATATATATATATATACTTATACACATATATTTACACACACATATACACACTAGCATACAGATACACTCATACATACACATATACACACATATTTATATATAAATATAGTTATACACATATATTTACACACACATTTACATACGAGTATATAGATACACTCACACACGCGCATATACATACACACATACACTGACAGACACACACTCACACATTATATATATATATATATATATATATATATATATATATATATATATATATATATATAATGAAATGTAAAAGCTTTATAACACAGAAAATTACCCAGTCCGTTTGCGAAACTATGTCGAGGAGATGAAAATTGAAAGATTAAAATGAGGAGATTAAATCATTGCTAAGGTAAAAACGACCCTAATGAATGCAGTCGATTTCTTGAAAAAAATAAACAAAAAACAAAACAAAACAAAACAAAAACAACTGAGTATATCTTTTTTGGCGTTTGGAGACGAATCTTCGTAATACAAATGAGTTGTAGAATAAAAAAAAAAGTAAAGTTAGCGACCATAGTCGAGGGTGACCCGAAGGCTCCCTCTTCGATAGCGACTACACCAAGGTGTAGGGGAGGGCGCTACTCCATTCCCAGGATTGCTCCACTTTACCCTTGAACCGTACCTTATAATGCTGAGTGTTAAGCAAGGTGGTATCAAGTTCCATTTTTAAAGTCTTTGGTATGACTCGACCTGGGATTGAACCCAGGTCTCCCGGGCCATTGGCGAACACTCTAACCGCTGGGCCAAATAAAGCGTTCTAAAAATGATCAAAGCAATATAACAAAGATTTTAAGACACAAAGATACTTTTAAGCATAATCATTATCAAATCGAGCAGAGAGCACGGAGTTCTCTAACTCTCTCTACCATCAATTGCTCCTGGTAGGTCCTCTAGACTGCATCTAGTGTCCACACTGAGCTGATGTATGTTAGTCTTTGTTGAATGGACGGCCAACACTGGCGTGTCTGTGTTCAAGAGTCTGTAAGAGAACATCGCTAAAGAGTTCGTTCTTATTTACCTTGCAGTGTCTAGCATGTTTTGTTTATCTTACTTAGTTTGTGAGATAGGAGGTAAGTGGCTATACAGTAGCTTTTTTGTGGGGTGTTGCTTCCAGGAATTGGTCAAAACAGCACGCAGCGTTTAGAAATCTAATCTTATAGGCAACTATAGAACTGTTATATTTCGTTTTATCACCATTTATTGAAATTATTTTCACTGAAAGAAATCAAAATTTGCCTGTAGGCAATTGCAAATTTCTTACCTTTATAACAAACAGGAACAATTAAGGTGTAAAAATATTTTAGCTTATTTTTACTGAGAATAAGAACTTCGGATTATAGAAACATTTATGGTGTTAAGTCGAACATTTCTTTAAAGGTAAAATATATTTGATTTCGCTGTAAAATATCAACTGTCAATGGTTTCAAGTATTTCTATCTAACACTAATAATTTTGTTTAATATAAATTAGTTCTATACTCACAGTTAAATGATTTTAAATACTGTTATTTAATATTAGTAATTCTATCAAGTATTCCTATGTAATATAAATAATTTGAACACGGCTGTATGGTTTTAAAAGTGTACTAATAATAATCCTTCGTAAATGATTGAACAGTTCTATTTGACCCACAGATGGGAATCTAACGGGTATTACCGCTCAAAAGTGAATTGGAGATCAGAGGCAGATTAGAGACCATCCAAACCACAATACCGTTAAAATCAGCAAGAATAATTAGAAGAACCTTGGAGACCCGAAGAGACTTGCTGTTACTTAAGGGAAAAATCAGCTGTTAAAACTGATGGGAAATTTTATTTGTCTAAATTTCTTAGATGAATCATGATGATTGTTTTTTTTATCATCTTGTATATTCAGACCATTGTCTTCATTGTTATATTCATACCATTTCGACCAATGCATCATTCGGTCTTCTTCGGATGCTTTTTTTAAACTCAGGAGCCAACACCGAACTTAGAAATGAACCTTTTATTTAATCCACGGGGAGGTGGGGGGTAAATTATTATAATTCTGTTAACCATTACCGGGTACAAGTGTTAAGCAATAGCGGGAATTCTTTGTGGCTTACCTGTTGTAAGTATTGAACCTGTAACCTCTAGATCTTTCACTTAGAAGCACGTCTGAAACAAACGACTATACCCTTTGCGCCTTGTCCAGCAGTATCGTATAACCTAACAGATATAAGGGTTAGGCTTCCAAGTTCGGCATGAAATACCTGAAGACGGCCGAAGGGTGCATCGGCTGAAAAGTTGTGAATATAACCATAAAGATGCAGACTGTAGTTCGGATACACTAAATGGTGTGAAAAACTCGCACAGAATGAATACAAATAATCAAGAAAATGAAACGCACCGTAAAATTCTCTGGGACTTGAAGTCACAACTAGATCACCCAATCCCGGCAAGAAAACCCAACCTACTTTCAATTAAAACTTGTCATCTAGTTCATTTCAGTAGACCACAGAGTCAAAATAAAGAAAGCACAAACTCGACAAAAAACTGGACATTGCCAGAGAACTGAAGGCGTTGTTGAGATGAATGTAACGTTGATACAAAGTATAGTTGGAACCCTTGGGTCAGTTCCCAAGTGACTGGGTAAACTGGAGATTAAAGGAAGAATCGAGACCATCTAGACCACAGGACAACTAAAATCGGCGAGGATATTTAGAGGAGTCTTGGAGATCTGAGGAGACTTGCTGTGACCTAGACTTCGGTTAAAACTTGTGGGGAAAAACTCGCAAAGATTAAAAAATAATTCATTCAATAATAACAATAAAATGAAACAAAATTCCACTTAATTTGACATACGTTAAAACAGAAAAACAAAAACGAAAATTGCATATCAATATTCATGGGTTATTTAATGTCGAAGCCATCCTTATAGAAGAACAGCAGTGGTGCTGTTTAACCTATAGCAGGGGGATTAGGGATTTGGTATCTTTCCCCAGGGTATTGTTTCAAGAGAAGATGTCATAGCGCGACTGGAGTTCAAGCCCGCTTACTACAAAGTTAAAATCTAGGACATTAGTCACTACATCACGTGTAATAGCTCCTTTCTGTATTTGTAGTAATGAATTATATTTTGCTCATTTTCCTTATTATACCAATAGATTTTAACATTTGGTTTTAAATGAAATGGTGAAAACTACTTTTCTCCTAAATCCATATTTGCCAATGATTATAATAAGATGACATGTGTCCTACTTATGACACAAAACTGCATCTCAGCCCAGTCGGTAGATGCATCTCTGCATAAGAGGAAGACTTTCCTCCAACGAATGTCCTTGATATGACACTAAACAATCTGATGGTGAGACTCCAGTAATTATGGAGCTTTGGGGAATGTGGAGTAGCCCTTCATTACCATCGCTCCCAGATCCTCTCTGACCCGGTGTGGTAGCACCTGATAGGGTCCTATCTATGGGTCAAATAGAACCGCTTGACATTTAAACTGAGAGCAAACAAATGATTTATGCTAAATTAAATTGTTAGGAATAGAACTGTTTGATCATTTAACTGTTTAAACAAATGATAGATGTTTAATTGAATTGTTAGAGATACATAGCAATACTTGGAACCCCTTAAAATCATGCACAACTAATATACATGTATGAACCGGATTTGGCATTTAATAATCTACAATGGTTGATATGCCATAAAAATAAATCAAACTACATCTGGTAGGGAGTCTTCAGTAGTGGGAGGAGTCTGAAGTCACTCTTTTGTTGGCATTACTCCTAGGTACACTCTGACTCGGATAGGTAGTACCTGTTAGAGCCTTATTCGTAGGCTAAAAAGAAATGTTGGACATAATGTTCAAAAATCTTTTAAACAATTTTAATATATCATCATTTAAAAGATTAATAATGCAACGAAGTATGAATTATTTTGTAATTTTGAGGGCAATCACGAAGTTTCCCCTGAAAAGCTGTCACTTGATCCCAGTGACAAAAGAACAGATAAAAACGTTGTTATACTTTGGTTTTCACTTTTATTTAAGTGTTAGTAATTTAGGTCGGCCATCTTCGTGACTTTCCAAACCGTCTTCCATTGGAAGAAGAAAACTTTTAGCATATTTAAAAAGAAAATATCAAAGCCTTAAAAAAAGAGGCCCCATAAAAGTTAAACTCCAAAACACAAATTCGTTCAGCAGTGCACCGGAAATCTAACTGCTAAAACTTAAAATGTAAACTTTTTATCCCTTACTTTCATAGAAGTTACCTCTGACTTTACGCATGTCAATCAAATTTACCTACACTTCCGTTTGGTCGTCATGTGAAGAGGTGGAAGTACATTGTATTAACTGTTTACATGTTTAAAATGATTGTGAAAAGAGATTTTTTGCATCGTATGTAATCAAAAGCTGTAATTACCAAACGCATGTGGCGTAACGGTTATCGCCATAGGAAATGGACTCGGCTACCAGAGTTCAAACCCTGAATGAGGCTGTTTGGATTTCACATAGCGCTAATACTCTTGGAAAAGGTATGCATTCAACTATTCTCCTTCCTGCTATAGGTAAATAGTAGAGCAGAATCGGCTTTTTAACTTTGGTATGAAAACTAGTCTAGGAGAAGGAAAACTGACTTCAAACCGCCAGGCTATCGGTGCCCAAGGCAGGCTATATGAATAGCGCCCCAAACCAAGTTACAGGATAAGTCTATGAATAATTGTTAAACTGGCTTAAAATAACCCAGCAAGGGTTGACATACTGTAAAAGCAACCAAATGTACTGAAGGAAAAACTAATTATTACCAAAATGCTGGTTTGTTAATTGTGTTGTTTTACGGCGTATCAACCCTTTTCGGGTCATTTAACGCCGAATTAAGACATTTTGTTAAAGTTTCAAACAATTCAGTTTAGTATAAGTATAGTCTTTTAGTTACACACAGTAGTTTGTTTTGTTTTGTTTAATGACATATCAACCTTCTTGGGTTATTTAATGCCAAATCTATCCTTCTATAAGAACAGTTGTGGTACTATTTAGCTCATAGGTGGGAGGATAAGGGGGTTCATACCTTTCCCAATGGCATTTATCCAAAACTGAACGTAACAGCGCGACTGGAGTTCGAACTCATTTACTACGATTCCGCAGTCCAGCGCTTTAACAATTACACCACGAGGACACCCCCTACAAACTGTTTAATTGCAAAATGTTCTATTAAAAAAAATTCAGTTCAGCATAAGTACACAGTTTAAATGTCACACAAACAGTTCTATTTCAAACAATTCAGTTTAATGTAAGGATAAATTTTTGTTTAACATAGTTAATTTCAAAACAGTTCTATTTTAAACAATTCAGTATAGCATAAGTACGCAGTTTAAACACACAGTTAAATGTGAAGACAGTCCCAAACAATTCAGTTTAGCGTAATTATGTTGTATTTTGACCTTCAGCCCGAGCAAACATGCCATTACAAAGTGATGCACCGGAAGGAAGTAACACATTCCAATGGCGAGTAATCGAAAGAGATCGCGTGGGTGGATTTGGCTGATAAAATGGAACAAGGTAAAGCCCATGATACACTCATAGACTGATGCACCAGAAGAGAGTGACATGTGAACTGCATGACAGTTATTTCCGCAGGATGACGATCAATCATGCCATTCCAAAGATCGAGTGGGCAATCGAGTGGGTGTTGAACTATTATATAACTCAGTCAAGACAGAAGTCAAGTTACAGTTCCAGTTAGAGACGGAGTTATAGACGGGATGTTGTAGGGAAAGCCACACCAGGCCGAAGATGCCCTCGGGAACCCCGATGGAGTTTGGGGACCAGAGAAGTTGCTGATAAGATGCAGTAAAGAAAGCCATTACCCAGCAGAGTGGGCCCGGCGTCTCCGGTTGAGCAGCCCTGGAGAACGAGAAAGACACAACATTGACGGCCATAAGAGTGGGGGTAAAAATATTGCAGTTTCTGTTCGGTCTCCAGCTCCCTCTCACACGAAAACCTTGAGTAACCTTTTCGAACCCTTACAATAAAGTGAGAGGTACATATATTTATAAAGAAGTCTTCCTGCGTGCGTCTTTATTATTGTGTCGTTGTGATGCTGTAGATGACAATATAACAATTACACTGTCTAGTTATATTTGACCCATAGATAGGACCCTATCAGGTGCTACCAATGCGATTACCTAAATGTGAAACACTCGTTTTCCTTGAATACATGATGAGCGAAAATCTATTTCAATCTGAGAAGTTAAGTGGACACCACAACACCACTATCAAAGAACGTAGATTTACAGTCACCCTCAATCCTATCGGGTGGGGCTTTGAATATGAGGATTGCATCCCCTGTAGAGGGTAACGCCAGCAAAAAAGGGATGTTCTGAATACGACCCTAAACTGAATCTGACGACGAGTCTTCAGTTCTGGAGATCTGGGGAGTATGAAGTAACCTCTTAATTGCCATTACACCCAGGTGCACACTGACTCGGAGTGGCAGTACCAGCAAGAGTCCCATCTATGGGTCAAATCGATCAGTTTCAATATTATTCGTATTCGACAGGACCGTGTTAAAAAAATAAATAAATAAAAGTCTTGAGAAACATCTACACAAAAATGTAAATATGAAAGTGCAATGAATACGGTTCCCTAACCTCTTGAGATAAAATAACCCTTGATGGGTTGATATGCCATCAAAATGATTTATTCGTTCATGTTTGGTTATTTATTTTGACTGAGTCGTAAACTAAATTTTTTGCATTTCAGACTCAAAATGAAATTTGGTTTTGCCAGTCATTTTGTCCCGTTGGTGGGGCTTAGAATACGCCGGCTAAAGAGGAGTAACTCCCCACTAAAAAATGGATGTCCTGAATATGACACTAGACTGCATCCAGCGCTAGGGCTCCAGTTTCGGAGGTTTCACGAGCATGGTCCCCTCTTCATTACTATTACTCCCAGGCCCGCTCTTGGGCAATTTTCATTGGAATATGCCTTCAAATAATCTTATTTATTTTTTAATTCATATTTTAAATCAAATTCAGTCTTACACATGTACAACTTTCAGAGGTCTTTGTCCAGATATTTCGAGACAAACGCGCACACACACACATATATATGTGTGTGTGTGTGTGTGTATGTGTGTGTGTGTGTGTATATATATATATATATATACACATACACTCACAAACATATACACACACACACACACACACATATATATATATATATATATATGCTCTCACAAATATATATATATATATATATATATATATATATATATATATATATATATATATATATTATTTGAGAATGGAAGCTAAATAAATATCAGAGCAGCTTCGATCATCCAATGAAAAGTCTGACACAAAAAAAAAAGTCGGACCGGAGGTCGGCTGACACATATTCCCTAAGTAAGTAGATTAATTAAGAGAAGATTATTGAAATAAAGTGTCAGCATAATTTGTCACCCTAAGCATTGTCTTGGAATCACAGATAAACACAAAAATAAAATCTTATTCATTCATATACATCAATTTTTTTTAATACGTAAACAGTCGAATACTCACACATAGGTGAATGTATGAACGTCTAAGCAGTTATGAAGATATTTTGCGTGAATGAAGGAATAGATATTCATGGATTGGAATGCGACTTATATTAATAATCAAATAAGAATATAATCGCATAAAAAGATAATCTGATACGATAGGTGTTGGTATGTGAGGTTACATACAAGCTATATATATATATATATATATATATATATATATATATATATATATATATAATGAATGAAAGAAAAGACACTCATAAATGATGATAAAAACATTTTTATTCATAAATTTGTTAATCCTGACTGGTTTCGGCCTTTGGCCATGATCAAACAATACTTATTTTATGCATTTTTGCATTTCAAGACTAGGGGTTTATGAATGCCACAGGATTGGCTTCCACGTCTCAATGAAACTTCATCTTAAAAGATTAAATATTTGACTTTGCCTGCGTTAATAAAAAAATTCAAATGTTTTTTATTTGTTTTTAGTGTTACATAGCCATAAGACATAATTGGACCATTGGTCTAATGAGTAGAGTGTTCCCCAATGGTCCGGGAGACCAGGTTTCAATCCCAGTTCAAGTCATAGCCATAAGGCATTTGTTTTTACTGTTATATGCCCATAAGGCATTTTTTATTACTGTGACATAGCCATAAGGCATTTGTTTTTACTATGACATAACAACAAGGAATTTGTTTTTAATGTGATTTAGCCATAAGGCATTTTTATAAGTGCGATATAGACATAAGACATTTGTTTTTACAGTGTTAGAGACATAAGTCATTTCTTTTTAATACAGTATTGTAAGAAAGCCTGAACTTTTACCACGATATATTTATAAGGTATTTGTTTTTAATTTGATATAGCTGTAAGGTATGTGTTTTAACAGTTATATCTCCATAAAGTATTTCTTTTTACTGTGATATTGCCTTAAAACTTTTTTGTTACTATGATATAGCCATATGGCATTTTTTAATGTCTTAAAATAGTGATTAATGAGCTAGATTTGAGTAAAATATTTTCTGTTTAATCGATATTAATGATTTTTGCGTCTCTGTAAATATATCTACCAAGATGGTTGGTTGGTTGGGTTTTATGGCATATCAACCTTTGTAGGTTATTTAACGCAAAATCCATTTTTATACAAATAGCCAGTTCTATTTCAAACAATTCAGTTTAGGATGAGTACACAGTTCAATTGTCAGAAACAATTTTATTTCAAGCTATTCAGTATATTCAAACAGAGCTAATTAAGTTTAGTATAAGTACAGGTTTTGTTTACACACTGTTAAGTGTCAAAACAGTTGTATATTAAACAATTCAGTTTAGGATGAGTACACAATTTAATTGTCAAAACATTTCTATTTCAAGCTATTTAGTTTAGTCAAACAATTCAATTTAGCATAAGTATAGTATGTTTTGTCAAACAATTCAATTTAGTATAAGTTTAGCATTCCCTAAAGCTCCACGCACAGTTAAATGTCAAAACAGTTCTATATTAAACAATTCAGTTTAGCGTAAGTACATTTCCATTTCAAACAATTCAGTTTAGCATAAGTACGCAGTTTAAATGTAAGTACACAGTTTGTCTAAAACATTTCTATTTCAAGCTATTCAGTTTAGTTAAACAGTTCTGATTCAAACAATTCAGTTTAGCATGAGTATGCAGTTTAATTCTATATAGGGCCCTATCAGGTGCTATCATTCCGGGCCAGAGTAGTTCAGGGAGCAATGGCAATGAAGGGATGCTCCGCATTCCCTAAAGCTCCAGCATCACTGGAACTTCCCCATCAGATTTTTTAGCATCATATCAGGACACTCGTTTCGGGGGGGGGTCTCTTACCCCTCTGCAAAGAAGCAGTCGGTGTATTCTACAGCACCAGCTGAATGGGAAAATCTACAAGGAGAAGTTTAATATCACTTAGAGGTTGGATTCGGTATGTGTCTGTAATTGGTGATTCTGAAATTGAAAGGCCATTGTGATTTAGACACACATACTAGTTACTTTAGACACACATACAGCTTTAAAGATCACTATCAAGATTAGATTTTTATATGGAGGGACTTCAATTAAAATACGTACACATCAATTTCTAAGTTTTATTTCAATTCATAATACAAAACAAAAAACAAATACAAAAAATAAAAACGAAAAACACAAGGAAAGCAGTTTTGTATATGTTCTATGTTTTAAAAGTGTCTCGACGATTTAAAATTATTCAATTGTAAAAATAGTCCAAATAGGAAACTATTTGTCTCGGGGAACAGACGAAAGTGACTTTTTTTAGGGGTAGGTCATAACTTATATTCGCTTCGCGAGTCAGTTTTGATTGGGCAGTGTCTGTTATTGCAAGCCTTTTGGAGTATAGGTACAATTACATTTGTCATTTAGCATATACAAAATCCCAAACCCCTAAAAATACGATGGCATATTGAGATTTGCCACTTTTTGAGAAAATTACTGTTTTGAAAAACAAAACAAAACATCAAAAAATGAAAAAACAAAAACAAGTTCTCAAATAAAAGTCGACAGAGTATAAAATAGCTGTATTGCTTGGTTCCTTATTAAGTTAAATATTCTATCATGGAGAAACCTGATACACCAATTAGTGAAAATGAAGCCATATTGAAAGTGCAACGTGTTTAAAAACTATGAAGAATTTGCATGCATTCATAACAGCCTTCATTGTCACAATGGGAAAATAGATTGTGAAGATGAAATTGTTGAATAAATTGGAACGAAACACCCCTAAAAATCATCATGAAACCAGGCAACATAATGAGAATGACACACTCGACAATGAACGAGTGACTAACAAGGAAACAATGAAAAGATTACGACGTTATTTCATGAGTGGAAAAACCAAAAGAAAACTAAAAGTACTTCATTATTTCCACTAGATATCCGCATTGATTTTACTCACATATACTGATTGAAGAATATCATTGGTTGATTGGTTGTGTTTTATGGCAACTCTTGCAGGTTATTTAATGATTAAATAGTTCTATTCAATTCATTGACGGTTGGTTTGGTTTTATGGCATATCAACACTTGTAGGTTATTTAATGCCAAATCCATTTTTACTCATATAAACAGTTCTATTTCAAACAATTATGTTTAGGATAAGTACTCAGTTTAAATGAAAAAACTTCTATTTCAAGCAATTCAGTTTAGTATAAGTACACAGTTTAGTTCTATTTGACTCATATGTAGCACCCTATCAGGTTCTTACACTCCGGGTAGACCTGGGAACAATGGCAATAAAAAATGACTCCGTATTCCCCAAAACTCCAACATTACCGGAACCTCACCATCAGATTGTTTAGTGTCATATCCAGGGCACTTGTCGGGGAAGTTCTACCCCTCTGCAGAGAAACAGTCGGTATATTCTACAGCCTCTACCGACTGAGACAACCATAGATGGGACCTTGATAGATACTACAACTCCGGGTCAGAGTGAACCTGGGAGTAATGGCAATGAAGGAGCAATCCATATTCCTCAGAGATCCTGAACTGGAGCCTCACCATTTGATGCAATTTAGTGTCATATCTTGGACACTCGTCGACGAGGGTTTTACTCTTCTGCAGAGATGCAGTCGGCTAATTCTACAGCTACAGCTGACTGGGCTGTCACAGAAGAAAATACAGAGGCGGTATATGGAACCCATAGAACCTGCAACTGCGGAGAGTTCTGAGGAAGTAATACTGACTGACTGATTTTATTGTCCTGTTAACCTGTTTAGAGTTAATTTATGCAAAGATGTTAGAGAATCACGTTCATTGGTTATTTATATCTACATTTTTTTGTGTTGTTTTTTCTTGAGAGGTTTTTTTGCACACAGTCCAATCGAATTCTAATAATATTAAACATCTATTTGAACCATCGACGGGACTCTAACTAGTTCAAAGTGGACCAAGAAGTAATGGCAACGAAAATGTACTCCACAGCTTTTGGATTTTCAGAAAGGGATCCTTTTAATCAGAATCATTTCAGTGTCACACCAAAGACATCTCAATTTTTTTTTGGGGGGGGTTACAGTCAGTGTATTTTAAGCCCTAATGACAGAAGTGAGAAAACGTAGAAAAAAGTCCTAATATTAACCAGGTAGCTAACTCGAAAATAACTCAATTAAACAAAAAAAAAAAAAAAATTCCACTTTAATTTTCTTATAAAATACCCATGTAATTTAATGGCCGAGGGATTTCGTTTTATATATCTTGCCTTTGGTTTTAGTTAGGCAGAGAACATTTCGGCTCAGCACATGGGTTAGTTAGGTGCAAACGTGAGCACAGGTGTTGATGCGCGAGCGGGGATGATGTGTTGTTCACAGATGTCAAAATAAAAATCCCAGATAGAAAGGTTGACCAGTGGATGTGAATGACGTCATGCACCGGAAGCGCGCGCGGAGGATTTTGGGGATTTTGAAAAAGTCAGTGAGTTGAGAACTAGACTCCGAACGGGAAGAGTCGACTTTCGGGGCTCGCTGAGGCCAGACGAATTTGTGCGCTACGCGCGCCACATATGGTGGTGGGTACAGATGGAAAAACCAGAATAGAAAGAATGGGTATCTCTCTCCTTATGTCGAAAAACCTTTAAACTCAAAGGTAATAATAAGTTTTGTACCTGAACTAAGAAGTCGTAAGTGTTTTTCATGTTTCGGGATTCCTATGTTCTATGTATATATGTTATGAACATTCTATGTACGTTTTCACATATCCGGACATCTGGCTATGTTACACCCAGTTAATAAACACATGCGTTCATCAATATATCAGAACTGAAAAAAAATCCAGCTTTTTTTAAAAACTGAAATTAGATAAATAGCCGATTTATGATTTTTAAAGTCGAGGTTGAATTGGTTTGGTTAAGTGCTTTTTATTTAAAGGCATATCAACCTTTGAGTGTCATTTAATACCAAAGCTTTGTAGCAGAACCGCAGTAATGGTATTTAAGCCTTAAGTAGAGAGAACAGAGGCGGGGTCATACCTTTCCCCAAGGTATAATTTAAAAGTGAACGTAATAGTATAACTGAAGTTCAAACTGAATGGCTTTGAGGCCTCAAGTTTAGAGCTTTAACCACCACGCCACGGCAAATGCTCGTTTAAAATCGGAGCGTAATTCACTATCAAATCCATTTCTATGCAAATCATATATATATATATATATATATATACATACATTTTTTATAATCTATTTCTTTGTTCAGCTTAACATAGTAATATAGGACACTCAGTAAGATTCAAACTCGTTAACAGCTGTCTGCAAGCCGAGTTACCAATTCATTATACGACAGGAGGCCCCCATCGTTTCACAGTATAAAACAACAAATGTTGAAATACAAAATATCTCCTCCCACCCAGCCCAGTCGGCTGGGGCTGTAGAATACGCTGACTGTATCTCTGCAGATGTGGTAAAAACCTCCCGCGACAATCAGAAGGTGAGGCTTCAGTCCTGAAGCTGGGTGGAATGTGGAGTACCCTTTCATTGCTCCCAGGTCCACCCTGACCCGGAGTGGTAGCACCTGATTAGGTCCTACCTAGGGGGTCAAACAGAATTGTTTTACATTTAAACTGAGTGTAAACAAATGATTTATGTTAAATTGAATTGTGAATGTTACATAGTAACACTTAAAACTATTTAACTGTGAAAACAAATGAGCTCTAGCTCGTTTAGAATTTTATATAAAAACTATTTGTTTACAAATAATATATATATATATATATATATATATATATATATATATATAACCTACCTAGGAAGCAGTGTCTCATCAACCGAGACAGACATCAACACGCGACTAGTAAAGGCATGGACAGCAACGATAGGCTATTTAGCTGACCGATAAAATGAAACGCAGTTTTTTTCCAAGCTGCGGTCGTGTCGATACTGCTGTATGGATGAACTACATGGACGCAAACTAAACTTATGGAGAATAAGCTTGACGGCAACTACGCAAGAATGCTGCGAGCAATATTGATCAAGTCCTGGAGGCAGCACCCCACAAAGCAGCAGCTGTACGGCCACCTACAACCCATCACGAAAACTATACAAGTTAGACGAACCAGACATGCGGAGCACTGCTGGAGAAGTTGTGACGAACTCATTAGTGACACACTCCTGTGGACCCCTTCATATGGACGAGCAAAAGCAGGACGTCCAGCTAGAACCTACATACAACAGCTCTGTGTCGATACAGCATATAGCCTTGAAGACCGACCGGAAGCGATGGCGCGACATGGTGATGATGATGATGATGATATATATGTCCAGAGGAAAGGTATGAAGCCAGTTATCCTCTATCAAGCTATGGGTAAATTGTTGGGCAGACTAGGCTCTTCAACCTTGGTAAGGCAACCGGTCTAGAAGAAGGGAAACTCTGAATTTACACCTGTTAACCTCCGCTAAAAAATTGTCCTTGTGTCCCATCTTGGTCGTGTGGAGGAGAAAATGAGGCAACGGTTGATATGCCATAAAATCTAACCAACCAATTAACCAACGAATACCTCCCCACCTTTTTTTTAATATCAGCAGATTTTTCTTTCCTGTCATTTTTCTTATCAAGGACACAAAGTTTAATGCAGGACTGCGGCTTCAAAGTAACCGAGTTCGAACTCAAATCGCGCTGTCACGTTCACATTTGGACTAATTCCCTGGGGAAAGGTATGAACCTCCGTATCTTCCCTCCCCAGCTATGGGTTAAATACTACCACTGCTGTTCTTCTATAAATATGGCTTTGGTATAAAATCGCCCACGAAGGTTGATATTTTATTAAACAACGAAAATTAATTTTTTTATAAGCTATGGGTTTTTTTTTTTTAGTTTTTTAAATTTTTTTTTTATCGAAATCTGTTTTTTTTTTTTTTTTCTTTTTTTCAATTTAAGTCTGTGTAGGCGTTCCTCTACTTTTCCCAGGAACCCAAATTTGCCAGTTTTAAGAGAGAGGAGCAGTTGGAGCGAGGTTCACCACTGCTAAAATGGATATATTCCTTAAACATCAATGAACACAAAGGATTACTACTGTTTAGTATTATTACTGTGTTGTTGTTTACTAACTCTGGCACAAGGTCATAGGTACGAAGCACTCAGCGAGAATTCCAGCTCTCTCAGTATGTGACTATGTTATACGGCAAAAAAAGATTAAATGTTTTTGAAATTTTGTCTAAAAATAATAACTGAATATTTTTAGTTTTAGTTTTGTTTAATGGAAAAAGTTGTGTTTTTCAGTGGATCTACTGATGAAAAACTACTTCGCATACATAAGGCTAAAATTATTCACACATTTCTTGATATTAATAAGGTGGGCGATTAGTTGGGCCATGGAGTTAAATTGCTATGGCATTCTAATGAACCGGAATTGCTTTTTATCTATCTATCTATCTATCTATCTATCTATGTTCATACCTACCCATCTATCTATTTGGAGGTGATAGGCTTGTTGACTGAAGTAGTTGCACATTTACCTGAAATGTTAGTGATCGACGTTCGAGCACAGGAATAACAAAATTTCGAATGCTGATTTCAAGTTACGACGGCCTCCCTCAATTACTGAGGCAACACAATTTATTCACGAGGTGCCTTCATATCCGTATGATCTTTTTTAGATTGCTAGCAACTTTACAACATGGTCTCTCTCTCTCTCTCTCT
>OY757908.1:74299300-74436800 GCA_963585895.1 Sepioteuthis lessoniana
GACTCGAACTCAATAGACATTTATCTGTGTGTAAACAAAATCTATGCTTACACTAAACTAAACTGTTTGAATTAGAACTGTTTAACTAAACTGAATAGCTTGAAATAGGAATGCTTTTGACAATTAAACTGTGTACTCAAGCTAAACTGAATTGTTCAAAATAGAAATGATTATTTGTATAAAAATAGATTTCCCTGACTCACACTTTCCACCTGTCTCTATAGTCCCTCACTCCCGGAATGTCTTCTAAACTACATCCAGTGTCCACATGTAGATAAGTTCTGGCTGATCGGCCAACTGTAGCATGTATTTACATTTGCAGTAATAAATGTTAAATCGTTGTTTCAGTGTTTGTTATAAATTTTTATGTGTTCCTTATAATAATTTCACTGTAAATCGGAAAATTGAACATTTGGCTGCCCATTCGGTTAGGGGTGTAGAATACACCGACTGCTTCTCTGCAGAGGGGTAAGACTTCCACGCACGAGTGTCCTGGATATTAAACAAAACAATCTAATGGTGAGGTTCCAGTGATGCTGGAGCTTTGGAGTACTCCTTCATTGCCATCGCACCCAGGTCTACTCTAAACCGGAGTGGTAGCACCTGATAGGGTCTTATCTATGGATCAAATAGAACTTAACTGTGGTTTCGAGAGTTTACTGTTTTTGCATTCAAACTGCGTATTTATGCTGAACTGAATTGTTTGAAATAGAACTGTTTCGACATCTAAAATGCATACTTATGCTAAACTGAATTATTTGAAATAAAACTGTTTTTACATTTAGCCCTGTGAATTGCTCAGTCGGCTGGGGCTATAAAAGTGACCGACTGCACCCCTGCAGAGGGGTAAGACCCCCTCTCTTGACCGATTGTCCTTGATATGACATTAAACAATCTTTGGGAGCTTTGGGGAATACGGAGTACCCCTTCATTGCCTTTGCTCCCAAGTCCACTCTAGTCCGGAGTGGTAGCACTTGATAGGGTCCTATCTATGGGCCAAGTAGAAGTAAACCGCGTACTTATGCTAAACTGATTTGTTTAAATAGACCTTTTTTGACACTGAAAATGTACTACGCTAAACTGAATTGTTCGAAATAGAACTGTTTTTACATTTATCTGTGTATAAACAAAAACTATATTTATACTAAACTAAATTGTTTGAATTAGAATTGTTTGACTAAACTGAGTAGCTTGAAATAGAAATGTTTTTGACAATTAAACACTATAGTTATGCTAAACTGAATTGTTTGAAATAGAACTGTTTTATGTATTAAAATAGATTTGGCATTAAACTACCTACAAGGGTTGATATGCCATAAAAACTAAACAAACAAACAGTTTATAATGGATTAAACAAAGAAATCAAACCAAATTATATTAACGAGTAGCTAGTCACCAAATATAAATCAATTTGAAAATATTTCTGGTTTTATACCATCAAAACATTTAGGCAGAAAGTTTTTCACATTTCTTTTCGTGTAGAATTTTTAGGTTCAGTGATTAATTATTTACCAGGATTGAACAGTTGAACTTTTGTATTTGTTTGGTTTTATGGTATATCAACCATTGTTGGTAATTTAATGCCAAATCCATTTTTATACATATAAACAGTTCTATTTCAAACAATTCAATTTAGCGTAAATATAGTTTTTGTTTACACACAATTAAATGTCAAAAACAGTTCTATTTCAAACCATTCTCTTTAGAACAAGTACGCAGTTTAAATGTCAAAAAAGTTCTATTTCAAACAATTCAGTTTAGCCCAAGTTCACTGTTTAGTTCAATTTAATCCATAGATAGGACCCTATCAGGTTTTACCACTCCGGGCCAGAGTGGACCGAGGAGCGATGGCAATAAAGAGGTACTCCTCATTCCCCAAAGCTCCAGTGTTACTGGTATCTCACTATCAGATTGTTTAGTGTCATATCCAGGGCACACGTTGTGGAAGTCTTACTCCTCTGCAGAGAGGCAGTCGGTTTATTCTACAGCCCCAACCGAATGGGCCACATTTGAACGTTGTTAAATATTAATTTGCAGTATCTAATGCTTATAATAACATTCGTCATCAAAGTGTGTCGACAGTAAGGATTTCTTCGACTCTTTCTCGCCATCTATCCCTATTAGCCATCGTACTTGGTAGGTATTCTAGACTGTACCCAGTGTCCATACAGAGCAGATGTATGTAAGTTTTTAATGGTCGTCCAACACGAATGTATCCATAAGAAAACGTTGCTAATGAGTTCATCCTTACTTCGTCAGGACTGCCCTACATATCTTGCTTATCTTACTTGGATGGTTTATGAGATGGGAGGTAAGTGGCTGTACAACGGTTGTTTTGTTAAGATATGCCTTCAATGATGGGTTTAAAACATCACACAGCATCCTTGTGTAGTTCCTGTCGAGTTTTTTCTTCGGGCGTTTCGTTAGAATCCAAATGGTGCAACCATACAGTAGTACTGAGAATTTCCATTTTATTTTATTAGAGATTTTCATATGCTCGATGACCTGTCAATTGCACTTTATGCTTAATCTATGTGTATGTTGATGTTGCTTTCCGTAGATGAGACATTGCTACCAATGTATAGGAAGTAGTCTATTTATTTTAGACTTTTGCCATTTAATTTGACAGCTTAATTTTTATTTAAACACATGAACTCTGTTTTTAATTATCTGATAACAATGTCACATGGTAGCTACTCCAGGCTGTGTGGCAGAGATTTAGCTTAAGCAGGTGTATTTTACGAGAAGCGCAAAACAATCTGCGTAGTCTGCATCACAGTTATAATTTCCGCGGGATATCATCTGCTTCTTGCCTTTTACCTAGAGTGAAACCATTGTCTTCGATTATATTTAAATGTTGTTGAAAATGAAAATCGATAACTAGTTGACCCATTCTTTTTGTGTATGTGTATGCATAAAATGCTAAAAATGAATACATGTAGGATATTTTGGGGAGGAAGCAGGGGTTATGTTTTCCCACAGGTGATACTGTTTCATACAAACAATTTTTTGTGTGTCGAGATAATATCAAACGCAAGTGCATCCCAGTTCGTTCGTCCTTTGATCTCTATCTTTTTAACAATTGAATAAAACCGGCGATAAAGTCAAGACCTCTCCCCACAAAGAGATCTATCTTTCTCTATCTTATATATATATATATATATATATATGTCTAGTGGTAGAACCACTGTCTGTCATTACTACTAAACAGTAGTAAAACCGGTATTATAAAAACTAAAAAGTGCTCAACGCCCAGGAAGCAGTGTGAATATTAAAATATTAAATAATTCACACACCTATATCACGAATTTCCCTTCCATACATTATTTACTTGAGGATCCTACGGTTGTGAGAATCGAAGTTGTGTGATAAATGTCATTATATATATATATATATATATATATATATATATATATAATGTATATTCAGGCAGCAGATTCTCTTGTAGGCATGTTTTATGGAAAATAACAGACATAGATTAAATGTTTAGCTTTTTATTCTTTTTGGTGAACGAGATGCTACTGCTGTGGTTATAGTCAGTTTAACAAACTATCCAAAGAAGTGATACTTCAAAAGGTTTTGGGGAAGTTAAAATTCATACATACAAAGTCCTACAGCCTTGGTGGATCCACAGTCACGCGATCCTCAGCTGCTATCTCTACAGTTCAAACAAGCACCAATAGGTTACTCATCCACACATGACGTCACGCATACGGGGAAAATCCCTTGAACGCAGAATCAATCCATCACTTCATAACACAGGAGCTCATCCGTCTCCGGAAATGACCAAAAATGGTCGAAAGTACCCGAACTCGAACAATACTAACAGATTTTGGACAGAACTGTCCAAAATCTGTTAGTATTGTTCGAGTTCGGGTACTTTAAACTGCTAAAAATCAGAGTCGCGATGTCTCGTGCGCCAAAAAGAAATGTCGAATAAAAAGCTAAACACTAATTCCTTGTCTGACATTATCAATAAAACATGCATATATTTCAAAATGAAGAGATTTATTATTTTTAAAGAATTATTTATTTCGTTTTTACATACGTGTATGTTTCCAGTTGTTGCTTTCGTCAGAGAACATATGTGGCACAAGACCATATGAATGGGGCACCTAACGAGACTCAAACTCACTCGTGTAGGTTTGTCTGGAAACATACACGTTTGTAAGAACGTATTAATAAATAATTCTTAAAAATATATAATTCTCTTTGTGGACCTATTGATTTTGAAATATTTATTTTTTTCTCTCATTGGACCTCAAATAATTTTTTTTCACGCACACACACACACTGGCGCACTAAACTCTTGTTATCAGCTCATCAAAAAAGCGTCGATAGTTTTAAATAAGTCTTTGCTACTCTAAATCAATCACTTCGTTAGTCGGTTTGGTAATTGTTTTATAAGTTTCTAGGAACAAGAGTTGAAATAGTTTAGCTACAATATTATAACATTTGTTTAATTGATAGTATTTAATATCGTCCTCTCGTATTGGAGAATATGACAATATACTTTAACCTCCCAACTTGTTTTATTTTAAATAAAAAAATTTCAATAATAAATATCAAACATAAACGTTGCTCCCAAACCGTTTAAAGGATTGGGAAAAAGGGATTCCATTCAACAACATTCCAAATGAACTCTACGGATAAATAATTTACGACGCGGACAGAAATCAGAATAAATTGTCAATAAAAAAAAGAAAAGAAAAAAGGATCTGTTTATTCTTCTAGAGAAAATAATTACAAGACGACTAAGAAAAATAGTCTTTAAAATAAAATTATAAACTAAATTTTAGATAAAGATAAAAGTGGGATTTAAAAGGTTATTTTTATGGCGACTTATTAAAAAGTGGAGGGTAGGAGTGAAAAAATATATTTCTCAATTTCGTATATCCGTATCGTCCTTTGTCGTATAAGTAGCCTAGATTATTATTTAAGCTATCAAAATATCGATTATCATTGTAATTAAAAAGACAATGTAGAAGATTCTAAAAAAATAAATAGGTATAAGTAAAAGAATAAACTGAAAATATAAAAATGAAAATAAAACTAGTACAATTTTTTGACTGTGTGCAAACTAATGAGTAATGTCAAATAGAATAATTAGTGTTAAATAGCAATACTTGTAAGTGCTTCCCTGTCCACAAACAAATAATTAATACTGGATAGATTTATAAGTGTTAGCAATTAATTGAAACCATTTACCTGTAGAAATAATTTCAATGCTAGAAGGTAGAAAATTAATTCTAATCCGTTTAAAAATGAAATTACTGACCAACTAATCTCGTACATATGTATATCAATTTAAATATGTGCAAACAAATGACTGATGTTAAATTGTTACTGTTACATAGTTATTCTTTAAACCATTTAACTGTGTGCAACAAACGATGAATAGTAAATAGAATGATTTGTATTTGATAGCAATACTTGAAACAACTTAACTGGGTGCAAAAAATGAGCTCAGACTCGTTTAAAAATATTATCAAGAAATTTTTGGAAATCATATATCCAATATGAATGTACAAATAGGATTTGGCATTAAATAACCAACAATAGTTGATATGCCATAAAACCAAATCAAACCATTCATTTCATAAAAAGAAATATTGCGAATGCCTTATGGGTGCTCGATTCATACAGCCTTGTGCCACATCTAAGTAAAAAGCTTAGTGAATTTCAACATTGTGAACGGCTTTTCACTTTTACTATCTGGTGTGATTTTGATTCTGACGGATATAGTTAACGATGTTAACATTGTAAAATAGAGCTCGGAGCGAAATATCGGGTTTACGCGCCCGAAGATTGATTGATTTAAACGGCATGCCAACCCGTCTAGGTTATTTTATGCCAAGAGGTTAGGAAATAGCATTCACTGTATGTCCATATTCACACTTTTTGTTAAGTTATTTCTTAAGAGTTTTTTTTTTTCATACGGTCTTATCGAATACTATTGATTTTTAAACAATTCTATTTGAGCCGTAAATGGAACCCTAACAGGCACTACGACTCCAAATCAGAGTGGACATGGGAGTAATGGTAATGAAGGGGTACCCACATTCGCTAAATCTCCACTACTAGAGCCTCACTATCAGTGCTGAATAAGTATACAGGTGAGTATATATATATATATATATATATATATTAAGTTGGCCGACCAGAGTCGAAGGTGACCCGAAGTGTTCTTTTTCAATAGCTACTACACTGAGGTGAAGGCGAGGGCGCTACTTCTTTCTCTGGATGACTCCACTTACCCTTGATCCGTACCTTATAATCCTGAGTATTAAGCAAGGAGGCAACCAGTAAAATTTTTTGAGTCTTTGTTATGACTCGACCTGGGATTGAACGCCGGGCTCTAGGACTATTGGCGAACACATAAACCATTATACTAATGAGCCGGTTACTGGTCAACAAATAAGAATCATATAAAATAAAAAAGGCCAACTTGACAGGATCTAATACCGACCAGTTGAATATTAGCATATGAATACAGGCACTACCAACAATGGGTAAATAATAGGGAAAACTTGTTTTTTGGTACGGCAACCAATATAGGAAAAAGAAAACTCCGATTTGACACGAGGGCTCTCTTTTCATTAGCTACTACACCAAGGTGTAGGGGGTGCTACTCCTTTCCTTAGATTGCTCCACTTTACCCTTGATCCGTACCTTATAATGCTGAGTGTTAAGCGAGGCCGCACCAAGTACCATTTTTTGAGTCTTTCGTATGACTCGACCTGGTATTGAACCCTGGTCTCCCAGACATTTAGCGAACACTCTACTCATTAGACCAATGTAATCAAATCTAATTTTCTTATCCACTTACCAAACAAATTGGTTGTATAACAAATTAAAAGTATAATTAATTTATCAGTGTTAGATATAATTTTTTTCTTTTGGAAAATCTATATTTCTATTCTTTTTATCAAATGAATAATCTTTCTTTCTAAAGATATCCCATAAACTCTTAGAAAAAGGGCTATTTTAGAAATCAGTATTTTCGTGAAATAATTCTTTCAAAAAATGATTATTTCAAAATGTTTTCTTTCGAGAAAATAAGACAATGTGCATTGTTAAGATCCGGATATTTTCTGTCAGAGTCAGATTGTTCGTTGATTTAAATGACTCGTACGTTTTGAATTGTTCATATGTTTGTTTGTTTGTTTGGGTTTTATGGCATATCAACCATTGTTGGTTATTTAATGCCAAATCCATTTTATACAAATAAACAATTCTATTTCAAACAATTCTGTTTAGCGTAAGTACATAGTTTAATTGTCAAGAACATTTCTATTTCAATCTCTTCAGTTTAATCGATCAGTTTAATTTTAAAAAATCAGTTTAGTAAAAGTATAGTTTTTGTTTACACACAGTTTAATGTAAAAAAAACCCAGTTCTATTTCAATCAATTCAGTTTAACATAAGTACGCAGTTTAGATGTCAAAACAGTCCTATTTCAAGCAATTCAGTTTAGCATTAGTACACAGTTTAGATCTAATTGACCAATAGATAGGACCCTATCAGGTTCTACCGCTCCGGGCCAGAGTGAACCTTGGAGCGATGGCAATGTAGGGATACTCTGCATTTCCCAAAGCTTCAGCATTACTGGAACCCCACAATCAGATTGTTTAGTGTCATAATCAGGACACTCGTTGGGGAAGTCTTACTCCTCCGCAGTGAAGCAGTCAGTGTATTCTCCTGGGCAATTTTTCTTATGCGAAAAACACATCCCTAGTGGCTATTACATTCAATCAGGTATTATGCTAAGCGTACGATATCTGGCAACGAGTCAACATGATCCAGTGATTTTTGTTCTCCTATTATAAAGGGATTTATACAAAATAAAAAAAATCATCCCCTGTGAGTAATATAAAGGTTTTGATGTTTCAAGGCCTTGATTGCCTCTGCCAAAATTTTACTCCCTCCCAGGGGCCTATATGTGTCCCTTTGAGAAGCTCTGGTGTATCTGGTTGTACAAAAAACGAGAAGAAAAATAATTTATTTGTAAGATAGAAATACATATTTCACAGCCAATAACGCTTGATTCCACCACTCTCACATATATGTCTATCTCTCCCTTTCTTTCTTTTCTGTCTCTCTTACCTCTTCTTTTTTTTTTTTAGTAATCTATTTACTCCTATGCCCTATTTGTCATTGCCTCCCACTAGACAGGACTCGACACAAGGTCAATGACCCGAAGGTCGATTATAGTGGGGGTTTAGGGGAGAAAAGTCGGGCACGAACCGAAGCTCGAGCGCTGCTGGAGTATGATGCAGCTCGCCCACCAGAAGGTGGCCCAGCCGAAGCTAGGAGCCTTACAGCCTCAAGTTTGCCTTGTTGGACTGTGCGGGCTACGAGAAACTCATCATTCTAATGAAGTCTTTTAGAAATAAAGACGAAATATCATTTTTTAATCCGTTGTTAGCTTTTCGGTTTATCCACTTTTCCACTTATTTTTTCTCATACATGTTTGTGTGTGTGTGTGTGTGTGTGTGTGTGTGTGTGTGTGTAAACATAAAGTAAAACGAATTTAAAACTGTATTTAAAATACAAACATGAATCGCAATTGGCACTTTGATATTTCTAGGATCGTCGGCGAATTCTCTTGTTTATATATATGCATTGTTACCATAACCTTCTCCCATCACCTGTATGTACCAGGAGTCCCTTACATCATTTGAAAATATTTCTTTTTTTTTTTTACGTAGAAAATTTAAACAAAAATCACAAGACGAACAGACAATTTTTATTTTTAAATATTTCAAAATAGTTTCAACAATAGGTCATCGTGAGAAGAAAAGTTTTTTTTTTTTAAAAGCGTTTTTAAAGAATTTATATACTACAAAAGAAGCGACAAAAATAAGCCAGCAACGTGGACTGTTCATGCGCTTTGTGTGTGTATATATATATATATATATATACATGTATATACTTATGTTGGAACACACACACACACACGTATATATATATATATATATATATATACACACACAAAAACACACACACACACACACACACACACACATATATATATATATATATATATATGAAGAGTCGAGAATAATATTCTTCGTAGAAATAAAGTTATAATAGCACTTTAACCGTGGTTGAGTTTTCTTTCATTTACATTATATATATATATATATATATATATATATATATATATATATAATAGAAGTAAATCTGACGGGATGCAAATATACAAGTATGAAAAAACAAGGTATTCATTGAATAATCTAATTTATAGCTGAATTATTTGACAACGTTAAACGTTTCGGTTTTTATATTAAACCATCATCAGGGTATTTAAATATATATATATATATATATGCCCAAATCATTTAAATATCTTCTGAATTATATTCAATTTGGTTTTTTAACAGAATGCTATTAACGAAAATAGAGTGTTGAAAACTTTCTTAGTTTTTCGTTTCATTTTGAAAAATCAAAAAATAAATGTCATTCACAGATACATTATCATATATTTAAATGATGATGGATTAATGTGGCAAATAATTCCAGTATAAATAAAATTATCTCTTGAATAACTTTTTTTTTTTCAAATTTTATATATTAGTAGATAGTTTTAAAATAGAAATGTTGAACTACGGCTTATCATTTATATATAAATAAATACATTCTCTGAATATCTTTTCTTCACACACACAAACATTATATATATATATATATATATATATATATATATATATATATATATATATATATATATATATATATATAATGGGGAAATCTCCGTGGTGTAGTAATTAACCTGCTAAAGTGTGAGATCGTGCGAAGCCAGTTTGAACTTCAGTCGCGCTATTATGTTCAGTTTCATACGATTACCATTGGGAAAGATATGAATTCTTTATTCCTCCAGCTATGGGTTAAATCGTACCACTGCTGTTCTTTTACAGGAATGGCTTTGGCATTAAACAACCAACGAAGGTAGATATGCCATTAAACAAAGAAACCAAACCAAACCAAAAAAAAATTGTGGCCGGTTTCAAATTGAGGCATGACATGCGTGTTTAAGATTACGAACACGTTTGTGTATGCGTGTGCTCACTTGTGTATACTCCTCTTTGTATTTTTTTTTTTTTTTACATTGAATGTCTAATACTGGCTTATACTGCCCTTTTTTTTCAGTGGTTACCCATCCTTATCACAATAGACATGACATCACAGTGCACTTAGTAATATCACGAAACAAAAGAGCTGGGTCTCTGTAGATACGCGAGTCTGTGTACGAGGTCTTTTTTTATGATGTTATTTCTTCATTCTATTTTCAATTCTCGGCTGTTGCTACTTTTCTCACCGACTGGCTTTTGTTATTTAGTCTCATTCATATCTGTCTTCATTATCTCTTAAGTCGTTTCTTTTCTGTATCTCTAGTTTTGCCACGATCTATTTCATCCTGATTCTTCATTTAACTTCCTGTATCTTTTCTCTCGCTTTTTCCGACACTGGTTTGGTTTGATTTCAGCTTCTTTCTTTAATGGCATATCAACCTTCGCAGGTTACTTAATGCCAAAGCTATCTTTCTTGAAGAACAGTAGTGGTACTACTTTACACAAAACTGGGGCTGGGGTCAAACTTTTCCTAAGGGTACTAGTCCGAAAGTGAAAGTAATGGCGTGACTGTGACTGGAGTTCGATATCGCTTACGACGATATGGCAGTCCAGCACAACACCACACTTTCCTACAATGTCTTTTGTTCAATCCTTTGCGCTATCATCATCATCACCATCATGTCGTGCTGGTAGCACGGATATCCCTGACCCTCTCTCGCCACTTCTCCCTATCTTTCATCGCCTTAGGCAGGTCTTCTGGACAACATCCCGTATCCTCACATAGTTGCTGAATGTATGTTCGTTCTGGCCGTCCTGCTTTTGCACGGCCATGTGTGGGGGTCCATAAGAGTACATCACTTATGAGCTCGTCCCTGCTTCTCCAGCAGTGTCCTGCATGTCTGGTTCGTCTAGCTTGAATAGTTTTCGTCATAGGACGCAGGTGGCCGTATATTATATTTTGACCTTCGACCCGGCCCAAAAATACTATTCCAAGGTAATACACCGGAAGGAAGTGACACATTCCAATGGCCAGTAATCGAAAGAGATCGCGTGGGCGGATTAAGGCTTATGATATGGGACATGGTGAAGGTCCTATTGTGCCATTACAGTCATGCACCGGAAGAGAGTAACCTCTGAACTGCATGACAGTTATTTCCGCTTGATGACGATTAAACATTCGATTGCAAAGATCCAGTAGGCGATCGTGTGGGCGTTGAGTTATTATTTAACTCAGTTGAGTTTGGGTCCCAGAGCAGTTGCCAGCAGACTCCCAGAGAGTTAGAGACGAGATGTGGTAGGGAAGGCCACACCCGACCGAGGGGGTCCTCGGAAAAGCCCCGATGGAGTGGACCCCAAGCCCTCTGGTTGAGCATCTAAGAGAACAAGAAGGACACAACGTGACGGTCATAACAACGGGGTAAAAATATGAAGATTATGTTCAGTTTCCAGCATCCTCTCACATGCAAAACCTTTAAACAACCCTTTCGAACCCTTGCAATAAAGTGAGAGGTGAATATTTGTAAAGAAGTCTTCATGCGTCCTTTGTTCCTGCGTTTTCCTTCATGCGTCTTTATTGTTGTGTCGTTGTGATGCTGCATGAACATGTAAATGACTAGATAACACGTACAGTTGGTGTCTTGTGGGGTGTTGCCGCCAGGACTTGTTCAAGATTGCTCGCAGCATTCTTGTGTAATTGCCGTCTAGCTTCTTTTCCAGCCGTTTTGTTAGAGTCCATGTAGTGCATCCATATAGCAGTATTGATGTGACCGCTGCCTGGAAGAAGCTGCGTTTCATTTTATCGGTTAGGTCTGATTTCCATATAATCGATAGCCTATTGATAGCTGTCCATGCTTTCGTTAACCTCGTGTCGGTGTCCTTTTCGGTTGATGTGACGCTGCTTCCTAGGTAAGTGAATTTGTCTACTAGTTTAAGAGGAGTTAAAATCACTGTCATTATCTTCAATTTAGTCTCGTAAGTATGTAAAGTTTACCCTTGAAACGTACCTTATATTGCTGAGTGTTAAGCAAGGAGATATCAAGTACCATTTTTAAAGTCTTTGGTGTGACGCGACCTGGGATTGAACCCAGGTCTACCGGACACTTTACCCTCTAGGCCAATGAGCCGGTTGACTAAAACATATATTATTCTAGTAGAGACATCATAAAACAAATCAAAACAACAAAGTTTGGTTGTCTTAATATAAATTCTTTGCTTCTCATTCGGTCAGCGGGGCTCAAAATACGCTTACTGAATCAATCCCTACCAAAATATAGGGGGGGGGGCACTAAACTACGTCTAATCCTATTTACCAACCCCTCCGCTCGGGCAGGATATGATACAAGGTCAATTTTTAAGCGGAGTTTAACAGGTTTGAATTCAGAGTTTTCCTTCTCCTAGACTAGTTGCTTCACCAAGGCTGAAGAACCCAGTCTGCACTACTATTTACCCATAAAGGAGAATAATTGGATTCATACCTTTCCCAAGGGTATTAGTGCTATGTGAAATGCAATTATTCTCGTCCAGGATTTGAACTCGAGTTGCCGTGTCCATTTCCTACGACGATAACCATTACACCACGGGCACCTCCATAAACTAAACTACATCTAATGGCGAAACATCACTCCTGGAGATCTAGATCTAGATAGTATGGAGTACTCATTCACTGTCATTACTCGGAGTGATAGTGATTGTGAAGGTCCCATCTATGGCTCAGAGAGATCTATTTAAAAATTATTCGAATTCGATAGGACCGTGTGCAAAAAAAAAAAAAAAAAAAAAAATTAAAAAATAAAGAAAGAAAGAAAAAAGGAGAATACCAGTAAACAAACAAATACATAAAATGTAAATATGAACGCATAATGATCGCAATTCCCTAATAGCTCAGTATAAGATAACCCATGACAGGTTGACATGCCGTCAAAATCAATCACATTTCTCATATCTTGGCTTTAAGTGAAAAATTTCAATCTGGCAACTTTGTTAGACTTTTTAGCTTTTGCCTATGAATTGGAGCCTTTTGTTTTCCTTGTTTCATGTTTAGAAATATAGTTTAAGAGACCAATCTGCTGTAATTCCCCATCCCCCATCAAACCCCAATAAAACTACGGTTCATTCAAATTATTTTACAGCGTTCTATACAAAAGCTTCAAAACAAAGCAAACGATAATTTTCTCGATACATAGATTCTTCTAATATTTTACGTAGCAAATAGAATAAACGTTTCTTCTTGTTGAGTTTTTGAAAGTCATCTTGTAAAAACTTGCAAGGTTCAGCACACAATGCAAGTGTATTTTCGTATTATTTATCATTTGGTCAACCTACTTTTTTTGAAGTTGATCTGTACGAGGTTATTAGTATTCGAATATCACAGAGAAAGAAAGAGAAAGTCTTTAGTACAATAATATTGTGTGTTTATTTATTAATAAATAACTCCTGTGTATACATGAGTCGGATAATCCGCATGCCGTAAAATCTTTGCTTTTGCGTCAGCCAATAGAGCGAGAGAAATTCTGTTAGATATCGAATTGAAAAGATCGCCGCGTTCTCTCCATTATATTCTCAAGTTATACCCATTTTTGCCAGTCGTTTTCTTTTATTGAATTATGTGAGTATTTGAAATGACCGAGAAATCTTACCGGGCGTTTAATTGGCTGAGAAATACTCTGCTCTAATTTTGTTGGTAAAAGAAATTTTTTAACCAAAGATATTTAGGTCACTTTCACCTTTTCTCCAGTTTTGGTTTGGTTTCATAGTTTAATGGCATATCAACCTTCTTGGGTTATGCAATGTTTAACCCATCCTTGTAGAAGAACAGCAATGGTGATATTTAACTCATTGCTGAAAGGATAAGAGAGTTTATACCTTTCCCCAGGGTATAAGTCCGAAAGTGAATGTAATAACCCGAGTGGAGTTCGAACTCACTTACTTCGAGAGAGATAGTCCAGCACTTTAGCCACTACACCACGGTGACTCCTCCTTCTCCAGTTTTCTTTTCCTTGCTGTTTCTCGGACGGGCTAATGTCAAAACAGTTCTATTTCAAAAAATTCCGTATAGCATAAACACACAGTTTAGTTCTATTTGACCCATAGATAGGACCACATCAGGCCCGAGAGGACCTGGGAGCAATGGTAATGATGGGGTACTACGCATTCCCTAAAGCTCCAGCATTACTGGAACCTCACCATCAATCCGTTTAGCGTCATATCAAAGACACTCGTTGGGGGAGTCTTGCCCTTCTGCAAATATACAGTCAGTGTATTCTACAACCCCAGCCGACTGGGCCATGTTATAGTTCATTATTGTTAACATTTTACTTCACACGCAAAATTATGTTTTCAAATCCTCTCATTATTTGACCCACAGATGGGACCTTAACAGGTATTACCAACTCTTCGAGTGAGAATGGACATGGAAGTAATGACAATGAAGGAGTATTTCATACTTCCTAGAGTTCAAGCATCAACACCGAATGCCGTTTGTTGTACTCCTTAGGACGCATTTCTTTTTCTAAGGAGATTGGAACTGATTCCTTAGCAGAAGATACATTCAGCGTATTCTTGGTCCCGCCGAAAATGCCACAAGAATCTCCCAATTATGACCCAAACGTTTACGAAATTTTTGCATAGTCAATTATAATTTATGCAAAACATGATGAAAACCTAACGGAGAAAAATTATCTATTCATTGTGTATATATATATATTTCAAAATTTTATTATATAAGAATATCTTCCATTACTTTATGAAACACGATAGTTTCGCTAATTGTGGTTTCTTGAAAAATATATCATGAGAAGATTGAAAGCAGAGAAATTTTTAAGAAAAAAAAAATCAGTGAGAGTCTGCGGTAAAACGATGGTTCATTGAGTAGAAATTATATCAAGTTGATTGGTTGGAGCTTTATGGCACATCAACCCTTGTGGGTTATTTAATGCCAAATCCTTATATATATATATATATATATATATATATATATGAATGATTTGGAAGTGAATAGTTTGTAGGTATCTTTAAACGAGTCAGAGTTCATTTGTTTGTACACAGTTAAATGATTTCAAGTATTACTATTAAACATAAGTAATTCTATTTATCAAGTATTCCTGTCTAATTTAACATTAGATCCTTTGTTTACACACAGCTGATAATAATAAGCATTTGTTTGCACACAGTTGAATGGTTTCAAGTATTGCTATTTAACATTAGTAATTTTATTTGTCAAGTATTCCAATCTAATACGAACAATTTTCACAAAGCTATACAGTTTCAAATAATAATAATAATAATCCTTAGTAAGTGATTGAACTGTTCTATTCAACCTATAGAAAGGATCCTAATAGCTACCACCACGCTAGGTCAGAGTGAACCTGAGAGTAATGGTAATAAAGAGGTACTCCACATTCTTCAGTCTCCAGGACTGTAGCCTCACCATAAAATAAAAAATATTGGGTGCTTGCCACAAGAGCAGTTTGAAGAATACAGTCGAGACAGTCATATTAGGGGCTAAGGCTTGATACGACAAGCTGGCTGATTGGATCGGGCCTTTCCGACCCCCACCCATCTCACCAAAGTAGAATGTTGCAACTCACATAACTACTTTGGCAGGCGGGTCACGGCTTGTTTAGGCAACAGGATCCCAACCACAGGCATTACGGGTCACCACCCATGGCTAACAGGTGGTTTGATTGGTGGGCGTTGGTTGGTTGGATTTTATGGCATATCAACCTTTGTAGGTTATTTAACGCCAAATCCATTTTTATGCAAATAGTTCTATTTCAAACAATTCAGTTTAGCATTAGTACACAGTTTAATTGTCAAAATCATTTTTATTCAAACAGAGCTAATTCAGTTCAGTATATGTACAGATTTTGTTTATATTTTGTTTACAAATGTCAAAACAGTTTTATATTAAACAATTCAGATTAGTGTAAGTACAGTTTCAATGTTAAAAACAGTTCCATTTCAAGCAATTCAGTTTAGCATAAGTACGCAGTTTAAATGTAAGTACAGTTTAATTGTCAAAAACATTTCTATTTCAAGCTATTGAGTTTAGTCAAACAGTTCTAATTCAAACAATTCAGTTTAGCATAAGTATGCAATTTAGTTGTATTTAACGCATCGATAGGGCCCTATCAAGTGCTGCCAATCCGGGCCAGAGTGGACCTGGGAGCAATGGCAATGAAGGGGTGCTCCGCATTCCCCAAAGCTCCAGGATCACTGGAACCTCACCATTAGATTGTTTAGTGTCATATCAGGACACTCGTTGTATTCTATAGCCCCAGCCGACAGGGCTGAACATCAAGTAATTTTCCATAACTAACTTATAAGCTGAAATGCCTATTTGCACAGAGTAAGGAGTCGAGACTATTGGTTATTTGACAAAATTTGCCGTCAATAATTTACGTTGAACTGTTCGAAATATTTATCATTAATCAAACGGCCAACTTTTCCTGATATATAGGTTTTCCCAAGGTTTTTTGTATTATCACTAATATCATCCCTCCCAGTCCTGATGATGGTTCATTAGAACCGAAACGCTATTGTATCGACTTTGTTTCTCAATAAATCTCTCCTTCTGCTTGGATTACTTATCAATTTTTTCTCTATATTGTCGGATTTTACTCCATTATTTATTTTCATTAATCATTACTGTAAGAGACAAATCTTCACAGAAAATAAATTTGCCAAAAATATTCTTATATCATCATAATATTAGCTTATATTGTTTTATGAAATATATATATATATCCTCGTGGTGTAATGGTTAAAGTGATGGACTGTGGAATTGTAGTAAGCGAGTTCGTACTCCAGTCGCGCTATTACATTCACTTTTGGGCAAATACCCTTGGGAAAGGTATGAACCCCCTTATCCTCCCAGCTATGGGTTAAATAGTACCACTACTGTTCTTCTAGGAGAATGGATTAGGCATTAAATAACATACTAAGAGTTGATATGCCATTAAACAAAGAAACCAAACCAAACCTATATATATATATATATATATATGCGTGTGTGTGTGTGTATTTCCGATTAGTTTGAAAAGAAAATTGACTTCGTCAGAAAGAGACAAAGGCTATTTATCTTTGAGCTATATAAGTCTAAATTATTGTTGGTGGTGATTGTGTGAGTGTGTGCGAAATGAGTCTGTTGTTGATTTTACAGTTTTTTTTTTAGTATAAAAAGATCAAAAACCCGAAAAATTTATGCAAATGCCCATAACAAAAGACTGAGACAAATTTTTAAATCCAGTGTTATTTCGCTTTTATCCTGTGACCTGTCCTGTGTTTTTCAATCTATCCACTTTCTTTGGTAAATAAGTACTAAATAGCTGCAACTTATCAAATTTTAATTAATTTCTCTCCTTACATATTTATACCTCCGTGAACACCATGAATTAAATCTAAACTTATTCCAAATTCTATCCTCTCACTTATCCTCATGAACATTACGTTCAAATTTCTTTTCTTTTCCTTTCCTCCATTTTTTTTTTTTTCATAAATATTGTTTTTTAGCCTCTTCCTTTGTAGCTCTTAGAAATCCAACAAATTTCAAATACCATTCCACGTACCAATTACGTAAAAATCTTTTCAAAAATAAGAATGCTAAATATACGCTTATGAATCTTTATATACATTTTCTTTTCTCCTGTTATTTTATCAAACATCCATCACTATTGAAACAACACTTAGAAATTTAAAGTCTTCAAGAAGGTTATTAAAACGGTTAACGTCGACTTTCATCATAAATTCATCAAATTTGAATTATTTTGTTTTTTCTACTTTCTTCGTGCTGTCGGATTAATTTCCTTTTATATATATATATATATATATATATATATATATGTGTGTGTGTGTGTGTGTGTGTGTGTGTGTGTGTGTGTGCGTGTGTGTGTGGAAAAGGTAAAATCGGAGAAAAATATGTTGGATGGTTTGTTCATTTTCCAACGCATTTCGAGTTCAATCTTTTTTCCTTTAATGCAAAAATATTTTATCAAAATCTCTTTAGTTTGAGAAATAATCATTATAGATAAATTTTTATTCAATTAGATGTCTTCATCGGTATTTGTAGATCATGCTATATGAAAAAACCGATTAGTATTAATCCGTTTTTTCATTTAGCAAGATCTCCATTTACTGATGAAGACTTCTAATTGTAGCAAAATTCATCTATCATGATTATTTCTCATACTAAAATAATTTTCTTCGAATAAATATATATATATACACTTAGCTATGAGTATAATAATAACGCAGCTGTTCTAAAAGGGTGGATTTGGCATTAAAGTGTATATATTTATATATATATATATACTTAGCTATGAGTATAATAATAACGCAGCTGTTCTAAAAGGGTGGATTTGGCATTAAAAAACAACTAACATTGATATAATATCCTATTCAACAAAGAAACCAAACCACACACACACACACACACACAATCATCATCATCATGTCGTGCCGCTAGCACGAATATCCCTGACCCTCTCTCACCACTTCTCCCTATCGTTCATCGCCTCTGGCTGGTCTTCAGGGCTACATCCCGTATCCACACAGATCTGCTGTATGTATGTTCGAGTTGGTCGTCCTGCTTTTGCTCGGCAATTTGTGGGGTCCATAGGAGTACATCACTTATGAGCTCGTCCCTGCTTCTCCAGCAGGGTTCTACATGTCTGGTTCGTCTTACTTGGATGGCGGTCGTGTCGATACTGCTGTATGGATGCACTACTTGGACGCTAACAAAACGGCTGGAGAAAAAGCTAGATGGCAATTACACAAGAATGCTGCGAGCAATATTGAACAAGTCCGGGAGGCAACACCCCACAAAGCACCAACTATACGGCCACCTACCTCGAATCACAAAACACACACACACACACACACACATACATACACACACACATATATATATTAATAGACTATGTCATTTTTGACAAATTTATATAAGAATCATCCATGGAACCCACACTTCAATGTATATGAATATTTCTTTGCATTAAGAATAGTTATTTGAAGCAAAGTTGGAAAATGATTTTTTAAATTATAGTAGTTACATAACTGTTGGCAAAAAAAAAGATTGAATTCAGCATTAACTGACTCAATAAAATGGTTGACATGCTATAAAACCAATTAACTGTCCCAAGAGACGACTTACGGTCAAGTCACGCTGAAAGCACCTGTTTTCGCAAGATCACCAAAGTTAAGCAGTGATAAGCCTGTTCAATAATTAGGTGGGTGACCACTTTAGCTAAAAGAGGGTACTCTAAGCAACCTGAGGTCTGTCTGCGAAATCTAAGCAAAGCTATTTAAATAACAACTGTTTTAAGAGATGTGCATACAACTGAAGCGGATTACTTTACCGAGGAGATTCTATATTCTTTGTTTTTTTATGGTTTTCAAATTTTACTTCTTTATTCAACAAAATTACGTTACATATGGAAAAAAAAAATTTTGCGCTTCAAAATAAATGAACTAAGCCGTACCAACACTCGAAAAAAGAAAAAAAAAACAGAAAAAATTATTGAAAAAAAAAGCAAGTCTAAAAAGGCCCCTAAAAGTGTAGAAGAGGCGAATCTGGGGCGCTTTTCAACCGGAACAACTGGTTCATTTTAGAAGGAAGGGACTTATTGGCAAGAGAATTTTACAGGGGAGGGTATTTGGTTTCTGCTTCACTTCGTTTAAAATCTGTCTTGTACGGCTAACTCGAGTTCTGATTAATTAAATCAGATCAGAACGATAACCCTGAAACATAGGTCGATATCTCGGGTCATTTGCTGAGCCTGTTAGCCGTTTACTCATACCGAAATGAAATATAATCCTTCTTGCTTTCTTTAATTGCCCCAAATCTGTGTATTCAGATGTATTTTCAGCCGTGTTCGCCAGCATTTCTCAAAGAGAATTTCTGCTTATTGCGTTCATAAGGCATAACGCCCAGAAAATGTTTACTTGGTTTGCTTTGGTTCCTTTGTTGGGGATATTTATCCGTACCTCCCACCAGGTAGGATTTGACACAAGGCCCTTTTATGGTGGGGACCGCGAATGAATCTCGATTCATTCGCGGTAGGTGCAAAAAATACTTGACCCCGTCGGCATTTCTCTTATTGGGCGCCTCAGATACCGAGTAATAAACCTAACTTTTTAAAGCAGGTAACGCCTGAGGAGATTACCCCCTGAAACCAAGTGTTCAGACGATTGTAACCACCCGGCACGAATGCCTGGTTGGACCCGAAAGCAAGAGAATTGATTCGGTTTGATTCCTTTTTTCGATGCCTTATCAGTCTTTGTGGATTATTTAATACAAAAGCCATCCTTATAGAAGATACTAGGGATACTATTTAACCAATAGCTGGGAGGTTAAAGAGGTTCATGCCTTTCCCAAAAGTATTTCTACGAAAGTGAACGTAATATCACGACTGGAGTTCGAACATTACGCTTCGGGGACGCTCTAGAAAATGACTGTTATACTCAGGACTGTTATACTCAGGACAACCCGTTTTTGAGACAGGTATCTTATTATTCCGCTGCAGGGAATACAGTCACCGTATTTTCAGCCGCGTCCTCGAGACGAGGCAACTCTTTTAGTTCTCTTTATTTGTTTACACGAGCAAACTTTCTTCGCGAATACGATCCTCCCTGGATAAAATGAATATTAACAGCCATTTTCAGACCAATCCTGGGTAAAACTTGGTGAGCGAATTAGTTCTTGTTGCGGGTGAAAAATTCCTCATCAAATATGCGCGAGATTTGTTTGTGATTGGTTTACATCACGGTTGGCACGCCTAGTGAAACGGTTATCGCTGTAGCAAATGGGATCGGTGACTCGAGTTCAAAGATCCTGGACGAGGCTGTTTGTGTTTCACTTGGGAAAGGAATGAATGCATCCCTCCGCCCCCGTCCCACCAGCTATTTTTTAAAAGTAAAGCAGATGGTTATTTAGCCTTGGGTAAGCAATCAGTCTAAGAGAAGGAACTCCAAACTTAATCAACTGTACTCCGCTAAAAAAATTTTTTTTCTTGTGTCACGTCCTGCTCATGGGGGTAAAGTCGGCTAAATGTACTTTTTTTTTAAAAATTTAGGCACCTCACGTGTCGCAATGGTTATCAAGTTAGATCAGCAGACCATTGTTAGAGAGTTAGATTCCCACTGGCTGCCCCATAGATCTGGCCTTGTGCCACAACTAAGCTAAACTTTGTAGATAATTATAAAAAAGTTCGTAAAATTGTTTGGCTATTTTCTGCTGATATTTGAATTTAAATAAAAATTGTTTTTTAAAGCTTTCTTTTCTAGTTTCTTGGATAAATGCACACATCATTGTTTATATACGCAATTTTATTCCTAAAAAGAAAGCATGCAGGCGGAGCCACAATATTTCCATTTACAAGTGAACTTGTTTCCGTCCACAAGAGAGAAAATATTTCGATTGTAATTAAAAAGCTCAAATGAAAAGTTACCCACTTTCTAGTAAAATGTCGCTGTAGTGAGTCACTATTTCACAACAGTTGGCACACGACACCAGGTTGCATTTTCTCTGGTGGGTCATCCAAAAATTGGTCACCTGTCTATTTTTCGCTTGTCCCATCCAAAGACGGACACAAAATCAACTGTTAATAACAGGTGTGTTTATTTGACTACCCACGGGGCCAAAATGTGACACAGGGTGCCGTACAGGAAGCGAAACTTCCGAAGGAGAAACAAAAAATTTAGATATAAGTATTCCTCTCAGACCTGACCGATAAAATGAAACGCAGCTTCTTCCAGGCAGCGGTCACATCGATACTGCTGTATGGATGCACTACTTGGACGCTAACTAAACGGCCGGAGAAGAAGCTAGACGGCAATTACACAAGAATGTTGCGAGCAATATCCAATAAGTCCTGGCGGCAACACCCCACAAGGCACCAACTATACGCCCACCTGCCTCCCATCACGAAAACTATCCAAGTTAGACGAACCAAACATGCAGGACGAGCTCATAAGTGATGTACTCCTATGGACCCCCACATATGGCCGAGCAAAAGCAGGACGACCAGCTCGAACATACATACATACAGCAGCTCTGTGTGGATACGGGATGTAGCCCAGAAGACCTGCCGGAGGCGACGAACGATGGGAAGAAGTGGCGAGAGAGGGTCAGGGATATCCGTGCTAGCGGCACGACATGATGATGATGATGATACCTCTTCAGTGACGCCCCAGGGACCTGGCAATAAACTCAGCCCTCACTTCTTTTTGTCGAGAAGAGAAGTGCCGCCTGGTAAAGGGATTTGATTCGGTTTGGTTTTATGGCATATCAACCATTGTAGGTTATTTAATGCTAAATCATGTTTATACATATATATATTGAATATATGATTCGTAAAAATATTTTGAAGATTAACATTTTAACTGAGCCAGAGCTTATTTCTTTTTGTTGCGCATCGTTGAATGGTTTCAAGTATTGCTATATAATAGTCACAATTTAACATCAATCATTTGTTTGTACACTTCTGAGTAGATATACATGATATGAAAGAGATTATTTTGCCGGTAATTTCATTTTTAAATGAGTTAAAACTAATTTGTTTGCACATTAGTGATACTATTGTTTCCCCATTGTTAAATGGTTTCAATTATCGCTATCTAACATTTATAATTCTATTCAATATTAGTCATGTTTGTTCACAGTAACGTGGTTACAAGTATTGCTATTTAACATTAATTATTCTATTCAATATAACTCATTCGTCTGCATTCATTTTAAATGGTTTCAAGTATCGCTATGTATCATCAACAATTCTATTAAACATCAGTCATTTGTTTACACATAGTTGAAGGGTCAAACAGCTCTATTTCAAGTTCTGCTATGTATCTCTAACAATTCAATTCAACATCAGTCATTTGTTTACACAGTTAAATGGTCAAACAGTTCTGTTTCAAACAATTCAATTTAGCATAAATCAACAAAATTAAATGGTTCCAAGTATTGCTATGAATCACTAACAATTTAATTAAACATCAGTCGTTTGATTACACTCAGCTAAATGATCAAACAGTTCTATTTCTAACAATTCAGTTTAGCATGAGTCATTTGTTTGTACTCAGTTTAAATGTCAAACAGTTCTATTTGACCTATTGATAGGAACTAATCAGATGCTACCACTTCGGGTCAGAGTGGTCCTGGGAGCGATGGCAATGAAGGGATACTCTGAATTTCTCAAAGCCTCAGCATGACTGGAGCCTCGCCGAGTGAAAAGAAGATTGTCTAGAACTAAGCTGGATGAGTATGACTATCAATAACAGGCTTCAGTATTTACGGGCAGGATATAAGTTCAAATTTTTAGGCGAAGGCCCTCTCGCACAGGAATAGACGGATAAAAACAGTGCTAAAAATTTCTTAGACTTGATCAGAATTCTCGCACCTCTTGGAATGTATCGTAGGCATCGGGCAGTGAATTTGACCCTGACTCTGGTCCTGGCCATTTTAGACGAAAGTACAGGTGCTGCCTGAGGAGAAGGCCCATTGCAACCGAGCTGTTATTGATTCTTACCCACCCGGCACGAATACAGTGAGAATACAACGGTTAATATCAGGCCAATCAGACTGCTAGTTATTTATCTGACTCTCCATGAGGCCAAAATGTGACACAAGACCGGTTTAGAGTGGGGTTATCCGGCAGGAATCGAGATCCCCCTCGAGCGGTGTAAAAAATTGTTTAGATTACATTGGCATTATTCTTCAGAGGCACCTCAGACTCTGCGCAATGAACCCATATCTTACCACTTTTAAGCGAGGCAGCAGGAGCTGTCGGGGTGGTGGGCCTCCTGGAACGAAGCAGTCATTAATTCTCACCTACCCGGCACTAGGTAAGAATAGCTGTCAATAGCAGACTAGAATAACGATTATAGTCGTAAGAAAAGGAATCGGTGACTCAAGTTTAAATCAAATCCTGAACTAAGCTGTTTGCGTTTCCCTTCGTAATAATGCCATTGGGTAAAACAAGAATCCATTTCTTCTCCCTCGCTACCGCTATGTGTAAATAGTAAGGCATACTGGGGTTTTTTTATCCTTGGTAAGGCAACTAGTCTAGGAGAAAAGCTCTGAATTCAAACCAGCTTTACTCCGCTTAAAAATTGATCTTGTGTCGCATCCTGCTTCTGCAGGAAGTGTTGGGTAGATACATTGGGTAGAACCAGAAAATTTTGGCAAAAACAAAACAAAAAAATAAATAAAAAGATAGAGCCATCTCAGGAACAGGAATCTACGTAACACTGGCGGTTCCGATTTTTTTCTTTTTTTATACCTGGGGTTGTTTTCTAATTCTTTGAGTGGGAGGTTTTTTTTATGGTATGCACTACCAAAATTACAAAGAAAACAAAAATAGAATCTAACCGTATATTTGAAGAAGACTGTATAATCGATTGGCTAAAACGTCTTGGTAAGAAAAAAGCTATAAGATGAATAAATTCAACAGTCCTGACAACTCTTAAATAATTAATGTCTTCAGTGAATATGGTATAATGATATCTGCAAAATACTCTATTGATAAAATTTAGAAAAGAATGAAAATTTCAAAAATACATCCACTCTATTTGTTCCTTTTTTAAAAAAGGTTTCTCTCACGATAGTCAAAATATTGACACATTTTTAAACATCTCAACCGAAGTCACACTGTATTAAATAATTAGCAAAGTGTGACATCGATTGTTCAGTTGTTATTTGTATCATGTCAACATCACTGCTACGTATAGTTTTCCCTTTCAATCGTCTCTGGCCTTTAATTACTATATTTACATTCACAATTTTCATCTTCTTTTAATTTAGATTATAATTTGTTCCATTTAAATTCATGCGGAGCAAACAAACTCATATCTTGCCCTACCAATTCGAGGTTGGTTTGGTTTCTTTGTTTAAAGGCATATCAACCTTCGTGGGTTATTTAATGACAAAACTATCCAAGGAAAAAAAAAAATCAGTCATACTAGTTAACCCATTGCTGGGAGGGTAAGAGAGTTCATGCCTTTCTCAAGGGTATTTGTCCAAAAGTAAACGAAATCGCGCGGCAGTAATAATAACCGGGCCATTCGTCTAATGAGTAGAGTTTCGCCAATGGTCTGGGAGACCGGGGTTCAATCCCGGGTCGAGTCATACCAAAGACTCAAAAAATGGTACTTGATTTCGCCTTGCTTATCACTCAGCATTATAAGGTACGGATCAAGGGTAAAGTGGAGTGATCCAGGAAATGGAGTAGCGCCCTCCCCTACTGCTCGGTGTAGTAGCTATTGAAAAGGGAGCCTTCGGATTGCTCTCGACTAAGGTCACCCACTTTTAATAAGCGAGTCCGAACTAGGTTACTACGATGTCGTAGTCCAGCACATTAGCCACTGCACAAACAAGCACTCTCCCACCAAAGAAGAGAGGAAAAAAGGGTGTACTTCTAATGTACTCATTTGATAGTGCTTAAAAATTAATCTCGTTTGAGATTTATTTTTCTTCATTTTGTTAAAACGTATTATTTTTTTTTTTTTTTTTTTTTGTCGAAGTTTACTGCATTCGCTTATTATGTGACTGTTTCATCTTTGTCACTACATAACCTGTACTTGATATTTCTGTTGCGTATTATCAATTTTTTTTTTGGCATTATTATTATTATTATTATTATTATTATGTAAATTAAAGGACGCCTGTGTATTTTTTTTAAAATGACAAAACAGCAATATAATTACCATTTGTCTTAATCCCTATGTTGTTATCTTGGCATTTCGAACGGAGTCCTTTCTTCAATTTCTTTGCTTGAGGCAGCACGAACAGTTTTTGTCACTTTTGGCGCCTTGGCAAAGGATTATGACAGTTTGCAATGAGTCTACGAACAATCAAGTGATAATAATGTCTCAACGAAAAGCTTTGTTCCGCCAAATTTCTATTCATAGAAACCAAAGTGTTGAATTTACGATGCTATGAGAAAAGTTGCAAATGTTTGTTTTTAATCTAAAACGTAGTAGGTTAAAGAAAACAAAACAAAAGAAAAAAAAACAAAAAGACAAACAAGCAACCAAAAAACAATAGCAACAACAAAAACAAAAACATTACAACACACACACACACACACACACACACACACACAGAGTGACTGAAAATAACTCTTTATTTTAAAATAAAATAAAATTTATTTTTGTAAAGATTATAGTTAGGAAATAAATAAGAATTTTAAATTCATCATCATCATAAGGAAATATATATACATATATATATATATATATATATATGTATATATGTATGTGTGTGTGTGTATATATATATATATATATATATATCCTTATATTATCCAACGCCAAGTCAGCCAATAGTGGGAACGATTCTATTTTCGGATTTTCTCCACAATATCCATGTAATTCAAAACCCAAAAGAGAGCTCAATGTAAAATAATGATAAAATAAATTACAGAGCAAATAATTCCATGTGAAAGAAAAACCTTTTAAAATTACTCATATTTTTTGTAATTATATTTATTTCAGCAGACCTCCATTTTAAAAAGTGTCAGATCCGCATCTTCAGAAAAAAGATGCAGATCTAATACTTTTTAAAATGGAGGTCTGCTGAAATAAATATTATTATAAAAAATATGAGTAATCTTTGAAGGTTTTTCTTTTATATGGTATATATATATATACATAGAGAGAGAGAGAGAGAAAGAGATTGATAGAGAGATATAGATATAATAATTATTGATTGTCTTGTTTCAATAATATATATATATATATATATATATATATATATATATATATATATATATATATAACCGTATCTTAGCAAAAGGCACACCATAGCGAGTTTTTTTATATACACTTAAAATGCTGTAAATTGCTTAATAAGTCAAATTTCAATCTAATTTGTAATTGAATAATAATTTTAAATTTATAGTGAATATCATTTTTTAGCAATTCAAATTCTTGATACAAAAGAGATTACAATGAAATACAAATTAGATTCCTTCACTATTTCTTAAATAGAAGAATGAATATCATTATAGACTGTTGTTAACTATAAAATAATAATAAGAATCCTTCACTAATTTTTACAGAGAATCATGAACATCATCATGGATCACTGTTAACTATGAAATGCAAATTAGAATCCTTCATTACTTCCTTAATAGAAGGATCAATATAATTATTATGCAGTCGGTGAGGCTAAGAATATGCTGGCTGCATCCTTTGCAGAGAAAGTAAGACCTCACCCAAAAGAAGGGGTGTCCTGCGTATGACACCGAACTTATAATATGGAAGCTCCAATTCAGAAAATGTTGGTAGTGTGGACTTCCCTTTCATTGACATTACTCCCGGGTCCCCTCTGACTCCGAGTGGAAGTACTTGTTTGGATCCAATCTATGGGTCGAATAAGTCTCTTTAAAAAAATTTTTCGTATTCGATAGGACCGTGTGCAACCCCCTCTGAAAAAACAAACCAACCAACGAACAAACAAAAAGAAAACTCTTAAGAAACAATTACACAAAAAAATGTAAATTTGAATGAACAATGAACACGATTCCCTAACCTCTCGTCATAGCATAAAACAAGACGAGTTAATATGCCGTTAAAATCAATTAATAAATCATGATGATCCACTGTTCCAACGGTTTAAGGGTCGTCTAGTATAAAACAAAGGCGCATTTATCTATCTATCTATCTATCTATCTATCTATCTATCTATCTATCTATCTATCGCTTAATCATGCACTGTATCTTTAAGATATAAATAATTGTTTTTTTCCTTGTTTAGTAATGGAATTTTTTTTGCTGACAATAAATCAGACCATTAACAGGAATTGAATATCTTCTATCTTGAACTCTCACTGGTTACCATCTTTCAGCTTGACAGGTATTCCCACGGTCTAATAATATCTATTCCCACGTACGCTCAAAGACCGGCTGAAGGAGGAATCTATTAAACTCTAGTTTTGTGCTTTTCCTAAAATAATAGGAATCCAAAATAGTTATGTCTGACTATCACAGATTCAAACATAGCCACACAAATTGCTGACCTTAACTGCTTAATCCTACCGGAAAAACAGAAGACAATAAATTTTTTTACCCACAATACCTCAGCGCACATAACAGCATTATCGTTCTAGGAGAGCGTCAGTTTAATCACGTGATGAAGTTTTTGCGTGTAGTTTTTTTTTTATTTTTATTATCCTTTTATTTTTATTTTCTCTCCATTACACGACTCTATGCGCTTTATAATGAGCAGAAATACGTATGTATAAATCTGATACTTTTCCTTGTTAGTAGCGGGGTTGGTTTTAATAACTTACAATTAGTGTCGGGAAGCTACAGTTTATTATAGTTTTTTGTTATTGTTTTGTTTAGATTTCTTGGCTGTCCTAAAAAAAAATTCTGGGTCAGTCTTTAATAATAATAATAATAATAATAATAAACCATACAAAAAAATGGTATATGCACAACCCAGCACCTGTCCTAGAAAATGCCACGCATAAACTCCTATGGGACTTTAACATACAAACGGATCACCTAATCCCGGCCAGAAGACCAGACCTCATAATAATCAACAAAAATAAGAAAATTTGTAAAATTGTCGACTTTGTTGTCCCGGCGGACCACAGAATAATTCTGAAGGAAAATGAAAAGAAAGATAAGTACCTCGACCTTGCTAGAGAATTAAAAAAACTGTGGAATATGAAAGTAACGATTGTGCCAATTGTGATCGGTGCGTTAGGCACAATAACTAAAGGATTATTAAAAGGCCTGGAAGACTTGGAAATAGGCGGACGGACAGCATTGCTAAGAACGGCTAGAATCCTCAGACGAGTCCTGGAGACTTGGGGAGACTTGCTGTCACTCAAACTCCAGTGAAAAACCATCAGTTAACACTGATGTAAAAAAACTCTAAAGGAGTAAATAACAATAAATAGAAATGGGAAGAAAACAACTGACTAAATATTTCTCGCAACAAACCTGCGATATTGCACACAAGAAGACATGGACATGGATAAGAAAGGAAAAGCTAAAGAGAGAAAGTGAATCACAGTTAACTGCAGAAGAAAAAAAACGCCATAAGGACCAATTATGTTCGAGCGAAAGTCAGTAAGACACATCAGAATAACAAGTGTAGGTTATATAGAGAAAAAGAGGAAACGGTTAATCACATAGTAAGCGAATACAGCAAACCAACATAAAAGGAGTGCAGGACAAGGCACGACTGGGTGGGAAAGGTGATCCACTAGTAATTGAGCAAGAGACCAAATTTTAACCATACCTCCAAATGGTAGAACTAAAATCCGTTCTTGAAAAAGAGACACATAAAGTCTTCTGGGACTTTGAGATACAAACGTTTCACCTCATCCCGGCCAGGAGACTTTAATAAAAAAAGAGAACTTGCCGTCTGTGCATTTTGCCGTTCTAGTGGACCACAGAGTGAAAATAAAAGAGAGACAAATACCTGGACCTAGCCAGAGAGCTCAAAAATAAAAGAGCGGATGAACATGAGGTTGTCGGTGACATCGATTGTAACTGGTGCATTTGGAACGGTTCAAAAAGGCTAGAAAGAAAGACTGGAGGAACTGGAAATCAGAGGAAGAATCAAGAACATCCAGACCACAGCATAGTTAAGATTGGATAGAATACTGAGAACAGTCCTGGAAAAGAGAGTAGAGGAACTGGAAATCAGAGGAAGAATCAAGATCATCCAGACTACAGCATAGTTAAGATTGGCTAGGATACTGAGAACAGTCCTGGAAAAGAGAGTGGAGGAACTGGAAATCAGAGGAAGAATCAAGACCATCCAGACTACAGCATTTTTGATATCGGCTAAAATACACCGAAGAGTCCTCAAGGCCTGAGGTGACTTGCAGTCGCTTAGACTCCCGTGAAAGATCTTCAGCTTATGCTGGTGTTAAAAACTCGCAAGGAGTAAAGAAAAAAAGATACTCTTGGATTTTGAAATACAAACGTATGAGACCAAGAATTAATTAACAAGAAAAAATGAACTTTTTTAGTGGATTTTGGCATTCCAGCAGATTTGGTTTGGTTTGATGTCATGTTAACCATTGTAACTTAGTTAATACCAAATTCATTTTATACATATATTTTAGATATATGATTTCTAAACACATTTTCTTGATAGCATTTTTAAACGAGCCTGAGCTCATTTTTACCCAACAATTAAATAATTTCACTTATTTCTATATAACACGACTTATTTTATTTACTATTAATCATTTCTTTCCATACATTTTAATATTTTAAAGTATTGGTTTGGTTTGGTTTGGTTTCTTTGTTTAATGGCATATCAACCTATGTAGGTTATTTAATGCCAAAGATATTCTCTTAGAAGAACAGTACTGGTACTATTTAACCCATAGCTGGGAGGATAAGGGGGTTCATACCTTTCCCAAGGGTATTTATCCGAAAGTGAACGTAATAGCGCGACTGGAGTACCAACTAGCTTACTTCGATTCCGCTGGCCATCACTTTAACCATTACACCACGAGAACACCCCCCTTAAAGTATTGTTATGTATCACTAACAATTCAATTAAACATTAGTCATTTGTTTGCACACAGTTAAATGATTGAATAGTTCTATTTCAAACAATTCAGTTTAGCATAAGTACACAGTTTTTTGTTTACACACAGTTAAAGGATCAAAGTTTTTATTCAAAACAATTCAGTTTAGCATGTCAACAAAATCAAATGGTTCCAAGTATTGCTATATATCACTAAGAAAGCAGTCATTTATTCATACACAGTGAAATGATCAAACGGTTCTATTTCAAACAATTCAGTTTAGCATTAGTACAGTGTTTTAATGTCAAAAAAGTTCTAATTGACTCATAGAATCCTATCAGGTGCTTCCACTCTGGGACAGAGTGGACCAAGGAGCAATGGCAATAAAGAGATATTCCGCGTTCCCCAAAGTTCGTGCATTACTGAAGCTTCACCATCAGATTGTTTTGTGTCATATCCTGGACATTCGTTCAGGGAGTCTTACTCCTCAGCAACATTCCAGCAGACCACAAAAGGAAAAGAAAAAGAAAGAAAGCAAAAAGATAGACCAATACTTGGACCTTACTAGAGAACTTAAAAAAAAGCTGTGTAACATGAAAGTGACGTTGGTACCAATGGTTGTCCGTGTACTCGGAACAGTCCCTAAAGACTTGGAAGAAAGACCTGAGAAATTAGAAATCAGAAGAATCGAGACGATCCAGATCACAAAACTAGCTAGAATACTGAGAAGAGTCCTGGATACCTGAAGAGACTATGTCACTCAGACTTCAGTGAAAGATCACCAATTAAAACTGGTGTTAAAAACTTCCAAGGAGTGATGGACTTTGTCGTCCTGGCAGACCACAGAGTAAAATTGAAAGAAAGCAAAAATAGAGATAAATATTATATTTGTTGAAGTCAACTAGAACACTGAGAAGTGTCCTGAGGACCGTAGGAAACTTGACCTCACTCAAACACCTGTGAAAGACCATCAGCTAACGCTGGTGTTAAAAAATCACAAGGAGTAATAATAATGATAATGTAGGAAATACATCCTTAGTTTTTACCATCTCATTAAGATGCAATATTTTACTTGCAATATACAAGATAGACATAACAATTTTGATTCCTTTTTAAAGACATTACAAATACATCAAACTGAATTATAAAAACAACCCAACAAAAAAACGGAAAAATCTGACTATGCTGATTCAATTTTACGCTTTTCTTGGATACGATATGTCCTTCATATAAGTAATTATATATAAGTAACGATATATATTAGTACAAGCGTTTGGAAACTGTAGGTAACTCAAAATGTATGAGAATTTTGATTGAATACTCGATGCCCTTGTTAAGCAGAGCAGATGTGGAATTTAAAAATGTTTAAAACATTTTGCCATAAAAGATTAATCAACCTTAGAAAAAAGAGATTTACCAATAGTTGCTATAAAAATAGAGAACAACCTAAGAATAAAAAAAAACATTTACCAATTGTTGCAATGAAAGGTTATCAATCTCAGAGGAAAGAGATTTACCAATTGCTGCTATAAAAATTGAGAACAACCTAAGAATAAAAAGATTTACCAGTGGTCGCTATGAAAGATTAATCAACCCAAGAGAAAAAGAGATTTACTAATTGTTGCTATAAAAGATAAAACAACCGCAGAGAAAATAGATTTACAAATTGCTGCAATAAAAGATAGAATTTATGAATAATAAGATTTATCAATTGTTGCTATAAAAGATAAATCAAGCTCAGAGAAAACTGATTTACCAGCTGTTGCAATAAAATAATCAATTAACCCCAGAGAAAAGAGTTTCCTCAGTTAGATTTTTCATCCTTATGAAGTTGGTATTGCTCTATAAAATGAAACTGCGTTTTATAGATAGATATTTCAAGAAATTGAAGAGAATGATACTAGAGAGATTTGTCGATTTAAACATTTTTTCTTATTCAAGAAACAATGCAAATTCTGTATTCACTCAACCCTTCCCCATGAGCAGGTTGTGACATGAGGTCAATCTTTTATCCGAGTAAAGCTGGTTTGGAATTCAGAGTTTTCCTTCTCTCCTATAGATTGCCTAGCCAAGGCTAAAGAACCCAGTCAGCTCTACTATTTACCTATAACTTGAGCGTGGGAAACAGAGCCAATCATGCCTCTTCTTTGGACATTAGCGCGAAACGAAAGCAACTTTGCTCAGGATTTGAACTCAGATTGCTGACTTTTCTTCATCTTCTCCTCTTCCCCATCAAGTTTCTGTGATTTGGTTTGGTTTGGTTTTATGGCATATCAACCACTGTAGGTTATTTAATGCCAAATCCATTTTTATACATATTAACAGTCCTATTCTATTTCAAACAATTCAATCAAAATATCAAAAACAGTTCTGTTCCAAGCCATTCAGTTTAGTCAACAGAGTAAAATGGTTCCAAGTATTGCTATACATCACTAACAATTGAATTAAGCACCAGTCATTTATTTACTCTCTGTTAAGTGTAAAAACAGTTCTATTTCAAACAATTAAGTTTTGCATATGTACACAGTTTAGTTCTATTTGACTCATAGATAAGACTCTATCAGGTCCTACCACTCCGGGACAGAGTGGACCTGGGAGCGATGGCAATGAAGAGATACTCTGCATTCCCCAAAACTCCGGTATTACTGGAACCTCACCATCAGATTCCTTAGGACACCCGTCGGTGTATTCTATTGCCCCAGCCGACTGGGCCAAACTTTCTGGGAGACGCCCGCCGTACTACTCTTTATTTCAAAATTGAAACGTCAACTATTTACAAGTTCTATTGTAGTCACCGTGGTGTAGTGGGTAACATACTGGACTGCGACATCATAATAAGAGAGTTCAAATTCCAATCGTGCAATTATGTTAATTTTCGGACTAATACCCTTGGGAAAGATATGAACCCCTTATCCCCTCCAGCTATGGATTAAATAGTACCACGACTGTCTTTCTACAATGATAGCTTTGGCATTAACTAACCCACGAAAGTTACTGTGCCTTTAAACAAAGAAATCAAACGATGCCTATTCAAGAAAACAACACTTAACTATTCATACGACTTTCCATAATAATCCTTCCTTCATATTTCACCCAGACCACTCTAAACTTGCTCACTTTATATATAGAGATTTTTTTTCAGCCGTCGGCACTTCTGCTCGCCATTGATGGGGTTCAACCGCTACATTCCATACAGATGTAAATAAAAACAATCAGAGAGAGAGAGAGAGAGAGACCATCCGCCCCCTTTTTGTTGTCATCATCGGTTTTCTTATTCTTTATCTATCCCCCCCCCCACTGTGCCTTGCTCTTCTGGGCATATTCTCATCGTGTCTTTATTCTGTTGCTTTTTGTCTCTTATCCATTCAAATCTGTCATCAATGAATTCGCGCTACTATGCTTTGTTGTATGTGTGTCGCTGAAAAACATATTTTGCAACGGATTAGCATCAAGATAACAGGCATTAGTTACAGTTGTCATAAGCCAACAAACAAATGTTTATATATATATATATATATATATATATATATATATATATATGGAGAAAATTAAAAAAAAAACAAGTAATCCAAAAGTGATGAATTTATGACGAAGGAAAGGCAACGTTAAAACGTTTCAATTTTAATGAACCTTCAACAGGACTTTAAGATGGTGAAACAAGTGTTGTTAAACATCCATCGTTGTTATAGCAACACTTGTTTCGCTATCTTTGAACTCTGATGAAGATTTATTAAACCCGAAACGTTTTAATGTTGACTTTCCTTCGTAATAAATTCATCACTTTTGGATTACTTTGTTTTTTTAATTTTGTCCATATTATAGGATTCTTTTCCTTTATTTACTTATATATATATATATATATATATATATATATATATATATATATATATATATATATATATATATATATATATGTGTGTGTGTGTGTGTGTGTGTTATCTAAAAAACTGAAATTGATCCTATAAAATAATAAGCCTTTTTTTTAGCTCTTAGTTTTCTGTGGTTTGTTTTACGCAGAACACACACATAAGGAACAAACATATACACAGACCCTTCTTATCCTCCGAGTCAGGTGGTTAAATAGTACCACTACTGTTGTTCTACAAGGATGGCTTTGGCTTTAAACAACCCACGAAAGTTGATATGCAATTAAAAAAAAAAAAGAAACCAAACTCATCATCATAGGGGAAAATTCTTAGAAACAGACACTAAAACCCTGAAAATCTTCCTGATAAGCCGTGCTTAAATTGACTGTTTACTAACCTACATTTTCTAAATGCAGAAAAGAACTCGCACACGTCTATACACTCATATGCACTTAGTCTTTTGTAATAACGGAAATATAGAGGTTTAACTCCAAAGATTCAATGGAAAATTTTGAAAAGATCTACAATTCCTAACTACTTTGATGGAAGATATAATTTATGTCTGGAGGAAAAAATACAAAATATGTTGTACATTGATCCTGTTAACCTACTGAATCAGAGATGTGATATTATTGCTAGATGTAGGCATAGAAATAAATTTAGATTCTTTTGAAAAATAATGGAAATAAATAAATAAATAAATAATAAATCAATTACTATGACTTATTAAATTGATAAATAAATCAAAATTTGAATCAATATAAGTAAATTTTTTGCTCTGTTATTGTAGTTTGGGAGGGATTTTACCGTGATTAACATTAGTTATAGAATTTTTTTTTTCAAATCTAATGATTAAAATTTGATGTATTAAGATAAGATTTGTCTGAATAATAATTTAAAAAAATCTTTTATATAAATGTTTGGATAGTTAGATATGTATTTTTGTAGCTGCAAATTTTTGCTGTTATTGTAATGTAATTTTTTTTTATTGTGAAGAACATGAGTTTTAGATAGATTCATTTCATTCTAATGATTAAAATTTGATGTACTAAAATAAGATATGTCTAAATAAAACTTTTTGATAGAAATGTTTGGATAGTTAGACATGTATTTTTGTAGCAGTAAATTTTTCCTCTATTGAATTTGAAGTATGATGAAACTGGATGTTCTTTACATGCCAAAATAAGTTGATATTTATTGCTACTTGATTTGGAAGGGTTAGGTTTATGTAGGAGAAATAGAGATTCTTTGTTTTTTTTTAAAGTCTGGTTATATGTGAAAGAGTTATTTTTATCTATTTTCTTGTTTGATCTGAAGAAGTCCGGTTAATTTTTTAGAGCATTGATTTATATCAATGCTTTTTACCAGGATGGAAATAAATTTATTATCTTAAAGTGACCGACTGTTGTTTATATATATATATATATATATATATATATATATATATATATATATATATGCTGTCATCCACAGACGGACTCTTCGGTGTGGCTTGACAGGTGAGAGGCGTCAAGCTGGGATCGAAACACGGCTGACTTTACGTTAGTCGGATATCTTACACCAAAGCTATTGCCCTTTCAACGGCAGCGAAGGAATTTTTAGCGTATGTATTTATTTACCTATACACTTATCATATTTACCCAACCCCTCCGCTCGGGTAGGATATGACACAAGGTCAATTTTTAAGCGAAGTTTAACAGGTTTGAATTCAGAGTTTTCCTTCTCCTAGCCTAGTCGCCTCACAAAGACTGAAGAACCCAGTCTGTCCTACTATTTACCCATAGCTGGAGGGAGAGTAATTGGATTCATACCTTTCCCAAGGGTATTAGTGGTATGTGAAATGCAATCAATCTCGTCCAGGATTTGAACTCGTGTTGCCGTGTCCATTTCCAACGACCATAACCATTACACCGCAGCCACCTCCTTACCTCTTTACCTATACACCTGTCCACAGACATACGGTTTCGTTGTATCACAGCTCTTAAGCGTGTCTAGACACGCGAGATGTTTCAAACTTGGATCGAAAACCGACTGACGTAAAGTCAGACACACTCACATGCACACTATCTCAACGAAAAATGACACCAATTTACAAAACCAAAAATGATCTGCGTCTTTTCTGCACTCACTCCGAGCTTAAAGGGAGGAGTCCCCGTGGTGTTGTGGTTAACGTGCTGGACTGCAACGTCATAGTAAGTGGGTTCGCATTCCAATCACGCTATTATGTTCACTTTCATGGTGCGCTAATTCCTTTGGAAAAAAGATAAAACCGTCTCTCTTAATCTCTCTTAAATTTATTTCGTCTCCGAAGCTGAGAATACTCTGACAGTATCCCCTGCAAAGGGATTTACCCCAGACCCCCAAAGGAGCGTCCTAGGTATAACACTAAACTGCATCTAATGGTGTGGCTCATTTTCTGGAGATCTGGTCTGTGTGAGGCTCATCTTCATAGCAATTATTCCTATTTCTACTACGACCTGGAAAAGTAGTACCTGTTAGGGTATATACATAAAAATACATGCATACACACATACAAATATATCTATCTATATACTCTTATATCCATTCCTATATACATATACAATACACACACACGTATATATGGAGCCGTTGGGGGTGTATTAGTTACTATTGTAAGAAAGTGGACACGGCAATACGAGTTCAAATCCTGGACAAGACTGTTAACATTTCACATAGTGCTAATACCCTTTGGAAAGGTATGAATCTAATTATTCTCCCTCCAGTTAAGGGTAAATAGTAGGATAGACTCGACTCTTTAACTTTGGTATGCTAACTGGTCTAGGGGAAAGAAAACATTGAATACGTGTATACGTGGTGCCTTCAATAAGTTTCCAGACTTTTTTTGTACAGGCATTTAAAATTGTCGTAGACTCTTGAAAATTCAGTATGTTATTGCTATACATCTAATGAGATGACTGGCCAATTTTTATGATTTCGGGTTCAAATGAACAGCTACAGCAGGAATTCGAGTACACCCTACTAAAGCCTGATTATCACAGCTGGTGAATTTCAAAAATGCAATCTGAACGTGAGGACGATATGCAATAAAATTGTGTTTTAAACTTGGGAAAAATGCCACAGAAACGTATGGAAAGCTTCAGACTGCTTTTGGAGCATATTGCATGAATCGAGCATCAATTTTTGAGTGGCATAAGAGATTCAAGGAAGGCACAGAGTCTGTGAGGGATGATCAGAGGTGTGGGAGGAGTAAGGAAGTCAACAGACCAGAGTTGATTGGCCAAGGGGTTAGAGTTAGGGTTACTATGTTGAGGTTTTAAGGGAGTTCAGGAAGAGATTCCGTCGAAAGAGGCCAGCACTCTTCAAATCAGGTCAGTGGCATTTCCACCAGGACAAAGCACCAATCCACAACTCCACCCTTGTCGCAGACTATTTGACCAAGATGGGCATCAAGACAGTTCATCACTCTCCTTATAGTACAAACCTTGCTCCCTGTGACTTTTGGTTATTCCCTAAGCTTAGAGGCTGTCGTTATGAGACAATTGAGGAGAAGAAAGAGGCTGTGACAAAGGTCATTGACACGCTGACACAAGAGGACTTCCATGGGGCTTTCCAGAAATTGTTGGAACAGTACAACAAGTGCATTGCAGCCGGAGGAGATTACTTCGAAGGAGAGTAGAGTTTATTGTGTGTACTATTAATAAAAGTGCCCATAGAAAAAAAATCTGGAAACTTATTTAATGATCCTCGTACATATATTCTCTCTTTCAACTTAAAAATGACCTTGTGTCACATCCTGCTCGTGCGGAGAGGTAGGTAAATACACACACACACACATATATATACATACACATATATGTATCTATGCAGAGGCACACATATATATGCACACAGACAAGTACACACACACAAATATATATATATATATATATATATGTATATATATATAATTAACAGGTGTGTTTGTTTTGAATTCTACTCCAACATTAACGCACCTGTTGATAACTATCAATTCTTTCTTTTTTTATTTATCTGGTAAGAGAGATGTTTCTATTGCTGTTTTTTCTTTCATGCGTATATGAACTTAGAGGAAAGCTGGAGAGGCGAAACAGCTTGCGCACCTGCCAACTATGAGTAAATAGTAGGGCAGACTGCTCTTAACTTTGTTATGGCAATCGGTCTTGAAGGAAAAGTCTGAATTCAAAGCAGGTGTACTCCGCTCAGAAATTGACCTTGTGTCGCATCCTACTTTGTGGCAGAGGGGTTGGGCCAATACATACACTCCTACAACTCAATGTGGAACCCAATTTCTGTTGGGTAGTTTATACGACCATGTATTACTCATCGTATTGCGCAGCACGTGCAGTGCCAGCCATTGATATCGAACGTACAACTTATAAGCTCTTCTTCTCCCTTTCCTTTTTCCTCTTTCAACCGTCCCCCTGCACACACATACTCCTACTGATTCAGTATTCTTTTCAATTTTGCACTTTTTCCCTTATAACCCCACCCCACACCTTATATCATCACTAATCCTATCATTCTTTTTGTCATGGAGTAGATAAAGCAGGTGAAAATAAAAGAGGGTTTCGCTTGGTATGCAATAAAACCCAGACACTTCGTTTTGCACTTAAGGGCAGCTTTTGTCTGAAAAGAACAAAAAACAAAAAATCACACACGGCATATATATATATATATATATATATATATATATATATATATATCGAACGATTTCGTGCGTTCACTCACATATTCACAGGTTCTTGCAAATTACGTCAGTACATGGTTACTCACGTAGGCCATATACGTACACAAGCATATATACTTATACATACACTTCCCTGTCGGAGGTGGGGAGGGACTGCTTAGAATACGTTATGTTCTGCGGAAAGACTAAGACCCCCACCAACCAAAAAAAAAGGGGGTGTCCTTGGTAATACACTCAACTACATCTGATAGCTAGGCTCTCATTCTGGAGATCAGAGGGTGTGTGTGTGAAGTTATCCCCCAATTCCAGCACTGTCCATTGTTCAATTTTTTGCTCCATACAGACCCATAAATCCATTTATTATACTAAAAACACTATAACTAATTACCATCAATTTAATTTAGGCCGAAACACTACTGCATAGTTTGGAACGAGCCGCTGCAGGCATTGGCCTCCACGTCAATGCACACAAAACTGAATATATATGCTATAATCAAACAGGCAACATTTCCACACTAGACAGAACCTTTCTGAAACTGGCAGACAAATTCACCTACCTAGGAAGCAGTGTCTCATCAACCGAAAAAGACATCGACACGCGGCTAACGAAAGCATGGTCAGCTAACGATAGGCTATCGATCATAGGGAAATCAGACCTGACCGATAAAATGAAACGCAGTTTCTTCCAGGCAGCGGTTGTATCTATACTGCTGTATGGATGCACTACTTGGACGCTAACTAAACGGCTGGAGAAGAAGCTAGACGGCAATTACACAAGAATGTTGCGAGCAATATTGAACAAGTCCTGGCGGCAATACCCCACAAGGAACCAACTATACGGCCACCTGCCTCCTATCACGAAAACTATCCAAATTAGACGACCAGACATGCAGGAACTGCTGTAGAAGCAGGGATGAGCTCATTAGTGATGTACTCCTATGGACCCCCACATATGGCCGAGCAAAAGTTGGACGACCAGCTCGAACATACATACAGCAGCTGTGTGAGGATACGGGATGTAGCCCTGAAGACCTGCCGGAGGCGATGAACGATAGGGAAAAGTGGCGAGAGAGGGTCAGGGATATCCGTGCTAGCGGCATGACATGATGATGATGATGATGATATACCATTTTAGTGGAGACATCATAAAACAAATCAAAATCACAATCAAAGTTTGGTTATCTTAACATAAATTCCTTGCTTATCACTTTCCAAAAAAAAAAAAAAAATCAACTCTGTCAGTGGGGCTTAGAATACGCAAAATGAATACCCCTCTCCCCACCCCCCAAAAAGTGGGAGTATTCGGGACATTACACTTTACTGCATCTGATGGCCAGGCGCTAGTTCTGGAGATCCGAAGAGAATATCGTACCTCTTCATGACCATTATTTCCCGGTCCACTCTCAACCAGAGTAATAGTAGGTGTAAGGGTCCCATCTATTGCTCAACTATATCAACTATATTTGGAAATTATTAATATCAGATTGAAATACTTGATTATAAAACTGCGAAAAAGATACTTAAGAAACAACCACACAAACATATAAATATTAACGTACAATGTACGCAAAATAACCCCAGACAAGTTGATATACTGTCAATCGTGGGTTATTTAATGGAAAAGCCATCCTCGTAGAAGCTCAGTAACTTTCATATCCTATTTAACGTAGCCATTAAGATTTATTTCGCTTTTTAAATCTAAGTTGTGTCTATTATGTCAATTCTAAAGAATGACGATTTACTCTGTTTTTTTAGTTTCATAATTTATTGCATATCAACCTTCGTGGGTTATTTAATGCCAAAATCATCCTTGTAGAAGGACATTAGGGATACCATTTAACTCATAGCTGGGGGTTTAAGAGAGTTCATAGTTTCCCGAGGGGATTAGGTTGATTAGCTGTATTTAATGGCATATCAACCCTTCTGGGTTATTTAATGCCAGTGTGCCCTGGTTCAAGTCATGATTGTAAATAATCGTATCTCTAAAAATGGATAAGAAATTAGCTTGATGGAGCTACTTTTATCGCTTACTTCAGTCCATTGACACCAGACAAGTGAGAGTTTAAAATGCCGGAGGTATTTCTGCCGCACCTCATATATATATATATATATATATATATATATATATATATATATATATATGTGTGTGTGTGTGTGTGTGTGTGTGTGTGTGAGTTAGGATAGTGTTGACCGGCTCATTGGCCTACTGGGTAGAGTGTTCGCCAAAGGTTCGGGAGACCTGGGTTCAGTCCAGGTCGCGTCAGACCAAAGACTTTAAAAGTGGTACTTGATACCTCCTTGCTGAACACTCAGCAATATAAGGTACGTATCAAGGATAAAGTGGAGCAATCCAAGGAAAGGAGTAGCGCCCTCCTCTACACCTTGGTGTAGTAGCTATTGGAAAGGGAGCAGTCACCAACTACTTAGATATAGTCCACAGTAACAGTGATTTTCTCGCCTATGCGATCATATATATATATATATATATATATGTATTAAAATGAATCTGTCCAATCAGAGATTTGTATTTTTTAAGAATTATTTATTTCATTCTTATATACGCGTATGTTTCCAGCTCGTTGTTTTCGTCAGAGAACATATGTACTACAAAGCCACATGAATGAGGCACCCACTGAGACTCGAACTCACTCGTTTAGGTAGTTCGAGTCTCATTAGGTGCCACAATCATATGGCCTTGTACTGCATATGTTCTCTGACGTAAGCAAGAAACTGGAAACGTACACGTATGTAAAAACGAAATAAATAATTCTTTAAAAAATACAAATTTCTTAGTGGACCGATTCATTTCAAAATATTTACTTTTTCTCTCTTTAGACAAAAAAAAATTGCATATATATGTGTTAGTGTGTGTGTGTAAAACATTTGCAATATAAAATAAATGAAAAATAAATATAATTTTTGTTAATTTCCCCACAGTGCTTAATATTTTGGATAGACCTACAATAGAGTCGCATCTAAACGATTCAACTCACTTTTTAAAGTCGCTTTAAAAAAAGATACTTGTCTGACGATCAATATGTAATCGTGAAACACAATAAGCTTGTGTCGACCAGGCGGTATTAAATTTTCTTAGAAGAGATTTTAAAAAGCGATTTCAAACACGGTCTAGATACGACAATATCATTATATATATATACACAGACACACACATACAAATACGAGGGTCGTTCAAAAATTTCTAAGCCTAACCCACGTATTAGATTTGTCACACACCTCTCACCTTTATATATAGGTGTACAGAAACTAAGACAGAAATCTGAATTAGTATATCTAGTTTTCTTAGAAGTAGTACTGCGTTATCAAAACAAAAATGTTCACCTATGATCTTTCTGGGTAAGGCGGAGAATCATTTGAACGGTCCTCGTGTGTGTGTGCTTATATATATATATATATATAGAGAGAGAGTGAGTGAAGAAGGAAAAAAAAATCCGTCGTTATGTAAATATAAGATAAGAAAAAACGAAATATTCAGAGGATGTATTTGATACAGATATGATAATGTGCTATCGAAACGAGATGTTTCATGTTTTTTCATCTTTTTAGCAAGCGATCTTAATTACTTTTTTTAATTAACCATCTTTATTAGTCAATTGACCTGATGATGGTTTATTATAAACAAAAACAAAACAGGACGTTGACGCCTATATAAAAATACATTCTCTAAATATTATATTTTTCTTATATATATATATATATATATATATATATATATATACATATGCATATCTGCATACTGAATATATATAGCTACACTCATATATATATATATATATATACATATACATATATATATATATATATATATATATATATGAATATCTACATACATACATACATACATACATACACAAACATATATATACACATACGTATGCATATCTATCTATCGAGCTAGCTATCTAGCTATCCCTAACACTCACATGCATATATATATATATATATATATATACACACACATACATATGCATATCAACATATATACATGCACACACACTTATATATAGCGACACACATATGTATATACATATACATAACTACATACATACATACATATGACTACACACACAAATATATATATATATATACATATGCATATCTACATACATACTTACATACACACATATATATATTTATATAGCTACACACACATATATACACATACATATGCATATCTACATACATACATACACACACACACATTTATATATATAGCCACACACACACACACACATATATATATATATATATATACACATATCTATATACATACATACATACATACATACATATAGTAATTTACGAAGCTCATTGCTTCGATGTGGCACAAAGCCGAATGAATGGGGCGCCCAATGAGACTCGAACTCACTCGTGTAGGTTTGCTAGTCTAGCTTGCTAACCGTTACACCACCAGAGGTGCCCCATACATATATATATATGTATAGCTGCACACACACACGTATATATATATATATATATATATATATGTATGTATGTATACAAACGCAAATATATATGCAGAAACTGCCAACCAAAAGTTTAGGATTTTTTTTTAAACTTAAAAAATGAATAACGTTTCACCTCTTAAAGAAATAAATGTAAATTTTCTGCGTTTGTCAGCAATTATGCAATAATCTGAATCAAACTGAATGTAAAATAATTATAATTTCAACTAAAGCAAATTTATATTTTCTTTTCATCAAAGAACAAATTCATCCTTTCTAGTAACTTATGAAAGTATCTTTGTTGAAATGATCCCCAACCAGTGCGTATTGAAATGATCCCCAACCAGTGCGTATATGTGTTAAAAACTATTGCTTATTCTTACGAAGTTCACTTTGAACTTAGCAAAATTAGCCTATATTATTTCATATACATTATTATATTCACTTTGAACTTTATGATATATTGCATTAGCTTTTCATATAAACTTAGAGAAACAATTTAGAGTAGTCCCAAACTTTCATTCAGAAGCACACACACACACACACACTCACACACACACACACACACACATATATATATATATAAAGCATATGTGTTCAAAAGTATAGGGACTGATAGTGTATTCTACAAGACAGAAATGGACATTAAATAAAGCATTAATTTACATCAAGGTAGTCCCTTTAGTGTTTAACAGACTTATTCTAGTGAGTTTTCTACTGGTCGAAACACCTCTGATACACCTATATTAGTATGTTGCGGTTTTGTATTTCTTCAAATATCTTCAAAGCACTTTGATTTTACTCTCGAGGTAAATTTTCAGTTTAGGAAACAAGAAAAAGCCACGTTATGGAGAGTGTTGCTCTTGGACAATATAAGACTGTCCAAAAAGTATAAATATTTCAGTTAAAAAAAATACCAAGAACTGGTAGAGACTTGTCTAGTCGTTCAGACATCATCTCTTTATTTCATAAGTAACTCAGCTATGCACATTCAAATTAATAAAATGAAAAAAAATTTCAGTTTTTATACTTTTTTGATGATACCTCATTCACACACACATGTATATACTTATCCGTCCGCATGGCAGGATGTGACACAAGGTCAATTTTTTAAGCGGAGTTTAATAGGTTTGAAATCAGACTCTTCCTTCTCCTTGACAAATTGCCAAACCAAGGCTAAAAAACCTAGCCTGCTCTACCATTTACCCATAGCTGGAAGGAGAATAACTAGGTTCATACCATTTTCAAGAGTATTAGTGCTAAAGGAAATACAATCAGCCTTCTCTCGGATTTGAACTCGTCTCGCGGTGTTCATTTCCTACGAAAATTACACCACGGGTACCTCTAATATATATATATATATATATATATATATATATATATATATATATATATATATAAGTAAATATATATAAGTAAATATATATAAGTTTTTATATCATCAGGCAGACGATGATTGTCGTTTATAAGATGTCGTGAAACCTGTGGTGGCAGACGAGCTTCCATGCTATTAAATATATATAAGCAAATGCTGGCGACCATAGTCGAGGGCAACCCTTTTCAATAGCTACTAAACCGAGGTGTAAGGGAGGGCGCTACTCCTTTCCCTGGATTGCTCCACTTTACCTTTGATACGTACCTTATATTGCTGAGTGTTAAACAAGGATGTATCAAGTACCATTTTAAAAGTCATTGATATGACGTGACCTGGGATTGAACCCAGGTCTCCCGGACTATTGGCGAACACTCTACCCTCTAGGCCAATGAGTCAGTATATTTACTAATTATTATATAATAGCTCTATCACTGATATTGAGCACTCTCCAAATAATATCACATTAGGTCTGCCACAAACGCACGAAGTGAGATAGTGACAATTAACACTGTTATATAAATATATATATATATATATATATATATATATATATATATATATATATAATAACTTACTGAATAATAGCACTTACGGTAAAAGGGAAAAAAAAAACAAACAAAAAAACCCGGAAGTAATTCGAAGATAAAAATATACAACGAATCACTGTTTAGGGGGAAAAAATTTTTATATATTGGAAAAAAAAAAGAAAAGGCGAACCTTGTCATACCAATTGAAAAAAATCAACAGATACGCAATCGATTAGTCAAAAGAAAAAAAAAAACACTGTAAATTGCTGCTAAGCTACAAGTACAAAAAGTGCTCCATACTAAGTAGAGCTATATATATATATATATATATATATATATCCGTATTTTACTTGAAAATCAAAACGTCAGTGCCAACAGAATTGAATAAGATAGGGCTCAAAACAAGAATATTGGTTTTATGCATGTCAGCCCTTGTTGGGTTACTTAACACTAAAACAAAACAAACTCACCCCCTCGTTTCTCCGTTTTAACCCCGTCACATTTATTATTCGATTATTTACCTATATTTTTATTTAGTATCAAGTGTAATTTCAAGGTGAATTAAAATCTTTATTTGATGAAACGAAAAATAAGAAGTCTTGTCTAAATGACTCATAAAAATATTTTTTAAAGTCTCTACTCTGTTAACTTTTAATTTCTTGGACGTTTTACCTGGTGACCAAGAAATTGGGAAAAACTTTAAACTTTTGATTTGGTATATTCTATTTGTTTTTCTTTTTAATCATATATAAATATAGTTCTAAAACAGGACGGGTTGACACATAAACAGCTAAATAAACAAATACTTAATTTACATAGCTGAGTTGAAAAAAGTTACCGATTATTGAAAACACTCCCCAACCATGGATAACAAATATCTTCTAAGTGTACATCTCACTGCCAGATGTTTATGATCGCAGAGATCATAAATGGTCAGTTAAGGATGCAAAAAAAAAAAAAAAAATTCGTTCAACGAATGGATATGTTTGGTGACCTGTTCTGTTTTCGTCGCTTCTTTTATGGCATATCGACTCTTAAAAACAAAAAAAAAAAATGAGCTTTTCTTAGCAAAATCTTTTTTTCCAAAGGTCGAAATGGCTGGAGAAAAGAAAGAAAAACTATAAATATTACTTTTGGACTTATCCGTGTGATTAATCTCTCTTTCTCTCTCTCTCTCTATATATATATATATATATACACACACGCACACGCATATATATATATATATAAACACACACACATATATATATATATATACACACACATATACAAACACGCACACACACACGTAAATATATATATATATATACACACACGCACATATAAATACACATATACATACACTCACATTTATATATATACACACACACATATATACGCACACATACATTACATAACAAATTATATTGTTTAGGAATCTTAGATAGGAACATATAAGTTCCTGCGTGTGTAATTTGTTATTAAATACATAACTTATATATATATATATATGTGTGTGTGTGTGTGTGTATACTCAATATATATACACACACATATATATACTTATATGTATGTGTGTATAGATATATATATGCATTCAATACACACACACACACACACACACATATATATATATATATATATATATATATATATATATATATATATATATATACTCAATATAAGATTGTAGTATAGAAAAAAAATGAGGAAATCTGAATTTTTAAAGCAATGTTATATAGCCATTGTAGACATCTTTGTTTTTTTAATGAATAAATTCAGAGAGAGGATCTCTTTTAAATGAGATTTTTGCAGATGTCTCTGTGCAATATAAATGTCTCCTATTTTTGGGACATTTCTAATTTTATTTTCTCTCTACACATCTCTTCTCACCAACCGAACCTTTTAATTGTACATGAAGAGTTAAGTGTCATTTTTATTTCCCTGTCTTTTAATCATACCACCTTCCTACTTTTTTGTTACTCTACATTCTCTTGCTACCATGGAAACTAAAAGTGGGGTGAGATATTAAAGAAATTTAAAAAAATAAATCAAGTTCTACATAAATGATTATGTTTATTAGTTATTGAGAATTTCTATGATCAATTTATATACAGATTTTTAATTTATCTAATGTTAAATTATTGCGAGACGGTGATGACAATGAACAAAACTATTTATACAGAAAAATAGAAATTACGGCTTCATTTTCGATCAGGAGAGAGAGAGAGAGAGAGAGAGAGAGAGAGAGAGAGAGAGAGAGAGAGAGAGAGAGAGAGAGCAAGTTCCTCCAGCATAGGGATTGAATATTTGAATTGCCAGTTGGAAATAATCGCTAAAAAAAAGACCAAAAAAACAAAAAAAAAAAAACAAAACAAGTAAAAATAAAAAAAAACCCCCATCGATACAAGAAGTCAGGGAAGTTTGTGTATGTATCCCTATTTGAATGTTATATTCGAATCATATTGTTTTTGGCGTTCTTCCATCGAAGATCAGAGAGAGGCACTCTGCTGATTTATGCAAGAATTAGTGTTTTCCAAAGAACACACTAATTCTTGCATAAAATCAGTGCGTGTTGAATATTTTTGGTCTGTTTTTTCATTTTATTTGACCAAAGATAATTAGCAATAGTAAGTAAAGTTGTCTCCCTTTAGTCGAGGGTGACCCAAAGTCTCCCTTTTCAATAGCTACTACACCAAGGTGTAGAGAAGGGCGCAACTACTTTCCCAGGATTTCTCCACTTTACCTTTGATTCATACCTTATAGTGCTGAGTGTTAAGCAAGGAGGCATCAAGTACCATTTTTAAAGTCTTTGGTATGACTCAACCTGAGATTGAACCCAGGCCTCCCGGGCCATTGGCGAACACTTTTACGCTTTCTGTTTCAAACAATTTAGCCGTTCTATCTACATCTTCCTCTCTCTCTATATATATGTGTGTGTGTGTGTGTGTGTGTGTGTGTTTATCAATACCTAAGCACTTAACAAATTGTCATTTGGCTTTTATAAATCATTCATTTCTGCTGGACACTATATAAGAGAAACCAACCTTTTCTTATACCCATCACTCAATGGAGAGAAACTCGTTTAAAAAATGGCGGGGGTACAAAAAGATATGGGTTGGTGTCAAAACCGGATGTAAATTTTTGATAATCATTTTTTTTTCTCTCAACTTGTATATGAATGTATATGTGTATGTACATATATATATATATATATATATATATATGTGTGTGTGTGTGTGTGTGTGTGTGTATTCATATATATGTATATATGTATTCATTTATATATATATATATATATATATAATGCTGAGTGCTAAGTACCATTTTTTAGTCATTGGTATGTCTCGATTAGGGATTGAATCCCGATTTCCCGGGCCATCGGCGAACATTCAAATAGTTGATACTCAGTATTTTAAGTGGCTGATCAAGGGTAAGTGGAGCAATCAAGAGAAAGGAGTACCACCCTCCCCTACAACTTGGTGTATTTTGCTATTGAAAATAGAGTCTTCGGATTGTTCTCGACTACAGATGGTCAACGTATACATAGAAAAGGAGAGAGAGAGAGAGAGTTTTAGAATCAGTTTTTAATCAACTGATCCAGTAAATGGGTCACACTTCGGCCGGGCGTGTCTCGTCACTGGACATACCTCGAGCCTCAGGGGGCCGATCCCCCAGGCTTTAACCCTCCTTGGAGGAGTTAGGTTTATCGCCTGGTGCCTGAGGCGCCCCTTTTTAGGGGAACGCCGACGGGACCCCAGGCATTTTTGGAGCCGCCGGGCGCATCTGGGCTACGGCCTTGCGCCCGGACTCACCTTAGAAAAGTCCTTTGCCACACTCATCCGGTTGTTGAAACGGAGGACAAATACCGTTAGGGTCTCATCAACCGGTCAAAACGATCTGTTAGAGAAGGAAGTGTTTACTTGTTTAAAACGATAGAGAAGATACAATTCTGTGTCATATATAACGAGAGATCATAATTGTTAAACTGACTTTAGCATAGAAGTGTTGACTTGTCGTAAAACCAACCAGCCAAGCAAACACAACTCAAAAACATTTACTAAATATTTACTAATACACACTCAGATTGTTAGTCCATGTTTCGGTATCGTCTCTAAGTCAAACAGATGTATTTGAGATAATGAAGTATTTACATGTTTAAAATGATCGGAAAGATTCCTTTTTGTACCATAATCGAAGGTGCTCGTGATGTTATAGTTATCGTCGTCGAAAATGGACTCAGTAACTCGAGTTCAAACCCAGAACGATGCTGTTTGCATTTCACGCTGCGCTTGGGAAAGGTATGCATCAACCTATTCTCTCTCCAGTGATGGGTAAATAGTGGGGCAAACTGGGCTTTTTAATCTTGCTATGGCAACTCGTTTAAGAGAAAGAAAACTCTGAATTCAAACCTGTTAAACTTCGCTTAAAAATTGATCTTGTGTCACATCCCCATCGTACAGAGTGGTTAGTAAATACATATATAATTAGAGACCACACACACACACACACACACACACACACAGAAACCTACTACATAAGGTAGAACATTCATTTTTGGCATAGTTTTCATTTCTTCAAGCCAAGTTATAGTCTTTGCATTCCACTGGATATTTCTCATACAGGGCGGTACAAAAAATAAATAAATAAATAAAAATGAAAAAAAGACAAAAAAAAACAAAAAAAAACAAAACAACAAATAAACAAACAAACAAACAAACAAAATGAAAACTGATGGTTTATGCCCGATGTCCGCGAACAGGTGCGTCTCAACAGGATAGTGTGTTATTTCAATGATTACGTTTCATCCTGTGTCAGCAATGTTTTTTCTTTTCTTCTTCGGACGTTCAAACAGCGTTTCTTTTTTCTTTCCAATTCATGCAACAGCGTGCAAGCGTTGCAGCATCGTTGGAATAAATGCGTGGATTTCAAAGGGCACAACGTCGAAGGAGAAGAGGTAACCTTTCCCCAAGGTTAAATCGGTTTGAAGCTGTGAACTTTTACAAAAAAATACTCTTAAAGGAGAGTAAAAAACATTCAGAGACAGAGGCCTTTTCGCATGCATAATGTACGCTCATTCACCTACTTAAGCAATAATTGAATATGTACATTATCAGAATTAATGATAAAATTGATCGGTATCACCCTATGATTGGTTAGTTGGTTGGTTGTTGGGTTTTATGGCATATTAACCTTTGTAGGTTATTTAATGCAAAATCCATTAATCAGTTCTATTTCAAACAATTCAGTTCAGCCTAAGTACAGTTTCAATGTCAAAAACAGTTCCATTTCAAACAATTCAGTTTAGCATATAAAACAGTTCCATTTCAAACAATTCAGTTTAAATCTAAGTTCACAGTTTAATTGTCAAAAACATTTCTATTTCAAACTACTCAGTTTTGTCAAACAGTTGTAATTCAAAAAATTCAGTTTAGTATAAGTATAATTTTTGTCCATACACAGTTAAATGTCAAAACAGTTCTAATTCAAACAATTCAGTTTATTATAAGTATGATTTTTGTCCATACACAGTTAAAGGTCTAAACAGTTGTAATTCAAACAATTCCGTTTAGTATAAGTATAATTTTTGTCCAAACAGTTCTATTTCACACAATTCAGTACAGTTTCAAAATAAAAACAGTTCTATTTTAAGTAATTCATTTTGACCCATAGATAGGACCTTTGCAGATGCTACCATCCTGAGCCAGAGTGGACCTGAGAGCGATGGTAATAAAGAGGTACTCCGCATTTCCCAAAGTTCTAGTATTACTGGAACCTCACCATCAGATTGTAAGTGTCATATCAGGACGTTCGTTGGGAGGGGGTCTTACTCCTCTGCAGGGGTGCAGTCGGTGTATTCTACAGCCCTAGCCGACTGGGCAACATCCTATGATTGGAATTTGTAGCCATCGATACATCGTACAACTAGAAGAATGCCTGATTGGGTGTGGTAGTCACTACTGATATGTCATTCACTTACCTGTATGTTGAATACATACAGGTCATTTAAATGATCGAATGATCTGGTTCTGACTGAAAAAATCCGCCACTTTTCAGCGGTGTCAACGACGCGTATAATCATACCTTTTCAAAAGCGAACATTTTAAATCAATTATATTTTAAACGAATTATACCAAATTTTAGAAGATCCCCCTGTTTTTTCATAATAGGTTATGAGATATCTCACCTAAAAAAAAACAAAAAAAAAACGATGAAAGTTTAGGCTAAAGCTCACCTGGCGTTCGCGCCGAGTTAGCCATTAGTTCCAGGAGTGCGGTCTTCTTCCCTGGCAATATCTGCCTAACAGGGCTAAGTTTATCGTTGGGCACCTGAAGCACTCTAAAAAGAGAATATCGTGAGGATCAAGCATTTTTTGTGAGACTTGTATCTTGATTCATGTGTGCTCCGACACCCCCGACTATAAAATAACCTCATGTAGGAAGTCGTATAAATCCACACCAAGAACATCCTTCTTGGGAGCTCTGGGCTGTAATAAAGTCTTACCTCTCGGCAAGGGATACAGTCAGCGTTTTCTAAACTCTGCTCTGATCGTCAGAGGAAACGCTTGTGCGATTTTAACACTTGTTCTTACTCCAAAAGGTTTATTGATATAAGAAATAAATTCAATCAGCATATTTAAAATAAGAGATGGATTGAAAAGAAAGAAAACACTATAACACTATTGATTATTTGTCATTTTAATAATAGACGTTTACGCTTTGAGCGGAAACATATTTCTTGTTTCTGTTTTCGAAGGATAAGGATTATCTTTGCGATTCATAATGATCTCTCTTTGTCATAAAGCAATCGCATGAATTACTGGCACAATAAAAACAGGTAAGATAATCTCGAAAAAGCAAAAAGGCATAACTACTTCCAGACAAGAAAGTGAACATGGGAAAAGTCGCCCGAAAAGTAGCTAGAGGCTTTTGTTCTATACGCAAGCATTCCAAAAGAAACCTTATTTAAAAAATAACAATAGGAAGCTTTTATGCAATAATGAGTCGTTTAGGCTTCAACAATTAATGATGAGTTATTCCTTTATATATATATATATATATATATATAGGAGAGCGAATGATTTGAAATTTGGTATTTAGTTTTTTAATCATCTATTATTCCACATAATTGTGCGACACGTCTTTCGGACATTCTAGTCCTCATCAGGCGAGTGGACATTTAGGGTGTGTTCAGTTTCTTAATAGAAAAGATTGTTTTCATAGGTTGTTTCGATTTTGTTTAATTTCAAATTTTGTGTTTATGACTGTCCCATTGGAGTTAACGGTCCGTGAATATTCTTGGTTGTTTTGTTTATGCCTTCTTTTGTTTTTTCCCCTCTTTTTACCACTAATATATATATATATATATATATATATATATATATATATATATATATATATACCTGGTGCCTTCAATAAGTTTCCTGACTTTTTTTGTATAGGCATTTAAAATTGTCGTACACTCTTGAAAATTCAGTATGTTATTGCTATACATCTTATGAGATGACTGACTAATTTTATGATTTCAGCTTCAAATGAACAGCTACATCAGCAATTGGAATACACCCTACTAAAGCCGGATTGTCACAGCTGGTGAATTTCAAAATTGCAATCTGGATGTGAGGACACTTTAGAAGAATGATATGCAATAAAATTCTGTTTTAAACTTGGAAAAAATGCCACAGAAATGTATGGAATGCTTCAGACTGCTTTTTGACCATTTTGCATGAATCGAGCATCAGTTTTTGAGTGGCATAAGAGATTCAAGGAAGGTAAGTAGTCTGAGGGATGATGAGATGTGTGCGAGGAGTAAGAAAGTCAATACATGAGATGATTAGCCAAACGGTTAGGGTTTGGGTTACTAAGTTGAGGTTTTAAGGGAGTTCAGGAAGAGATTCCTAGGGAAGAGGCCAGCACTCTTCAAATCGGGTCAGTGGTATTTCCACCAGGACAATGCACCAGTCCACAACTCCATCCTTGTCGCAGACTATTTGACCAAGATGGACATCAAGACAGTTCCTCACCCTCCCTATAGTCCAGACCTTTTTCCCTATGACTTTTGGTTATTCCCTAAGCTCAGAGGCTCTCGTTATGAGACAACTGAGGAGATGAAAGAGGCTGTGACGAAGGTCATTGACATGCTCACACAAGAGGACTTCCATGGGGCGTTCCAGAAGTTGTTGGAACGGTAGAACAAGTGCATTGCAGCCGGAGGAGATTACTTCGAAGGGAACTTGAGTTTCATGTGTGTACTATTAATAAAAGTGCTGATACGAAAAATGTCTGGAAACTTATTTAATGACCTTGTATATATATATGGAGGAAAAAATGGAAATATATGTATATCGCCTTCTCTATGCGAGCAGCATGAAACACCAGGTCATTTCTAAGTGGAGTCTAACAGCTTTCCTTCTCTTAGACAGGTTGCCATACCAGGGTCCAAGAGCCTAGTCTGCCCTACTATTTAACCTTAGATAGAGGGAGAATAGTTTATGCATACCTTTTCCAAAGGTAACACATCGCTCAATAAGTCCTGGGCCTGACATATAGATGGTGCCACTAATAAAGATTCCGTATAATTTTTATAAAGTACTAATCTTCCAATTGCACGAGTCAAAATTTGAGCCCAATCGGCTTATTAGTTTACAAATTACAGTTATTTAAGTGAAGCTCCTGTTGCAAATTTTCAAAACGATGGAAAAATCTGAATTACGTGTGTTGATAAAGCATTGCTTTCTGATGGGAAAAATATTGTTCACGCAAAGCAATAGCTTGATAAGTGTTATTCGAACTCTGCTCCGTCGGAAACAACGATTAAGAGGTGGTATGCTAACTTTTAACGCTGTCGTACAGACATAAATGATGAACGGTCAGGTCTCCTAAATTCGGCAGTTGTCCCGGAAAACACAAAAACACTGCACAAACTCGTTTTAACCGATCGTAAATTGAAGTTGCGTGAGATAGCAGTGGAGTTGAAGTTATCAAAAAAGATAGCAGAGGAGTTGAAGATATCAAAAGTGATAGCAGAGGAGTTGAAGATATCAAAAGAGATAGCAGAGGAGTTGAAGATATCAAAAGAGATAGCAGAGAATTTGAAGATATCAAAAGAGATAGCAGAGGAGTTGAAGATATCAAAAGAGATAGCAGAGGAGTTGAAGATATCAAAAGAGATAGCAGAGAATTTGAAGATATCAAAAGAGATAGCAGAGGAGTTGAAGATATCAAAAGAGATAGCAGAGGAGTTGAAGATATCAAAAGAGATAGCAGAGAATTTGAAGATATCAAAAGAGATAGCAGAGGAGTTGAAGATATCAAAAGGCAGTGTATTCACCATTTTTCTTGAACATTTGTTCAAAGTGGGTGCCGCGTTTGCTCACAGTCAATCAAAAACAACAACACGCCGACGATTCAGAGCATTGTTTGCAACTGTTTTAACACAACAAAAAGGAGTTTTGCGTAAATATGTGACCATAGATGAAACATAGATCCACCACTTCACTCTGGAGTCAAATTGACAGTCAACTGAGTTAACAGCAGCAGGTGAAAGCTGTCCAAATCAACCAATGATGCAAACATCAGCAGGCAAGGTTTTGGCCTCTGTATTTTGGGATGCCCAATGTATTTTGTGCATTGACAACCTTAATGAATGAAGAACCATCAATAGCGAATATCATGCAGCATCAATGGTACGTTTAAAGGAAGAAAATGTAAAAAAAAAAAAAACGGCTACAAATAAGCAAGAAAAAAGTGCTTTTACACAAAGACAATGCACTATGTCACAAGTCGATCGCAACGATGGCAAAACTACATGAATTGCACTTCGAATTGTTTCTGCACCCACCCTATTCTTCAGATCTAGCCCCCAGCGACGACTGGCAGTTGGCAGACCTCCAAAGAATGCTCTAGGGGAAGAGATTTGGCTCCAATGAAGAAGCGATATCTGAAACTGAGGCGTATTTTGAGGCAAATTATTTTACAAAAAAGGTATCGAATTGTTAGAGAAGCGCTGAAATTAGTGAATCCCCCTAGAAGGAGACTATGTTGATTAATAACGTCGAATTTTGTCTAAAAGTCGTTGTTTTATTAGTTAGGCCCGAGACTTATTTAGCGACGTATTATTAGCAGTATGTGAAATGCAAACAGCGTCGTTCAGAATTTGAACTCGCGTCGCCTTGTCAACGCCTTCGACGGTAAAGATTACACCATGAACGCTTCTTGAAAATGTGAAATTATATATAATTATGTAATTATCATATATCAAATATAATATATGATATTTCTTTAATTTTACACACACACACACATATATATATACATATCGCATTTCCAACTGAAATAACGTTAACTGCCAAGCGTTCAGATATCGTCATTTGGTCTGTTAATTTAAGGAAAGTTGTTGATGTAAAATTGAGGAAAATATCGCCTGGGCACATAAGCCTAAATGGGGAAAATATGAAGATCTGCTGGAGCAATGTGTCAGAAATGACTTGATAACGAATATATTTCCTATCAAAGTCGGATGCCGAGGTTTCATTACCAACTCATTCTTCGCATACCAGGCTAATCTTTGACCTTCATCATCAGACAAAAGGAAATAATATATATATATATATATATATATATATATATATATATATATATATAAGATCCAGAATAAGATTCACACAGCAACAGCAAGGATATGGCATTTTCACTTAGTGAAACATGTCAGTTTAGCAAAAGTATGCAATTTAAATGTCAAAACAATTCAATTTCAAACTATTCAGTTTAGCATAAATTCACAATTTAGTTCTATTTGACCCATAGATAGTACCTTATCAGGTGCTACCATTCCGGGCCTGAGTGGACCTGGGAGCGATGGCAATTAAGGGGTACTCAACATTCCCCAAAGTTTTAGTATTATTGGAACCTCACCATCAGATTGTTTATTGTTATATCAGGACATTCCTTGGGGGAGTTTTATCCCTATGCAGAGATGCAGCCAGTGTTTTCGACAGTGTTTTGGGGGTCATTATTACTTTGAAATAAATACTCAGCCGGTTTGTTTAAAACGTTTTTAAAAAAATCAAGTCAGTTTGAATAACTAGAACAGAAATGTTAACTGTAGCAAATGAAACTGCTCAATGCAACAAACATTGCAATGTGATTAGTGTATTTTTATAATATGCTGGATAGTGCTGGGAAAAGTAAGGTCGAACTCATAAGCGACATTTTCTTATGGATTCCTATATTACCAACCCATCCTCCTCAAACGTGAATAATCTTTGACTTTTATCTTCAGACTAAGGGAAATATATATATCATTTTATAAAATATAATTACATGTATATATATATATATATTACAACAATGGAAGGTTATCACTATCTCACTTCATGGGTTTGTGGCAGACCAAATGTGGTATAATTTCGAGAGTGCTCAATATCTGTAATAGAACTATTATATAATAATAAATAAATATATACTATTTCTCTCTCTCTCTCTCGTATATAATTCAATTCTTACATCGTTGAATTAAAGTTGCGTTTTTATTCACGTTAATGTTGATGAGAGTTTATATATATATATATATATATACAAGTACAAATATGTAACGAAGCTTAATTTTTATTTAACATTACCGCACCCTGACGGAAAAAAAGTCTGGTGATATTCTAAGGTAGTGTTGGGGCGCTCTGGACTTGTTGAAATAATGCTTTGGCGCCGAAACCATGCTTGACCCTAATCATCATCTGATTAGGCGGCACAACTGTTTTTGTTTTTTTGTTCATCAAAAAGTGATCCATTATATATATATATATATATATATATATATATATATGCACGCACAGACGTAGGCATCTCAGTGACGTGCAAGCATCTCAAAATATCTACACTATCTTTGAAGCTACTTATCTTTTTATGGTAAGTGAGCAATATCCGTTTTGTGCTATTTCACCTGGAACAACTTTTTTCTTTTTCACCTTTGATTTGAAGAGGTTTCCAAATAGAGAGACAACCGAATTTCGGTTAAAGTTGAGTATTGTATATTTTCTTTCTTTCTTTTACTTTGTTTTCATTCAAGCTTTCGTTCTTTCCTTAGCTTGACATTTTTTTTTTTTTACTTCAGACATCGTTTTCTTTTTCTTTCATTTTTCTTTAACGTCGTTTGTTTATTTGTTTTCATGCTTCCTTTTCTTTCATTCATTTCGTTTTTTTTTTTCCTTACGATTCTTTTTCTTTTTTTTTTCACGTCGTTTTATTTAACGATTTCTTTATTTCATTTAGCTTCGGTTTATTTTTCACTCTTCTATTTCCTTTTTTTTTTCTTTCACTTTCACTCTACTTTTTCTATTTTTCATTTATTTCACATTTTCTTTCCTTTCTTTTTACTTGAGTCTTCCATTTTTTGTTTTTCTCTCTTTTATTTTTTTTTTTTCAACATTTGCTGTATTTCTCTCGCACTTCCTTTTCTTTCTTTCACTTCGTTTATCTTCACGCTTCTTTTTATGTCTTTCTTTCATTTCATTTTTCTTCACACTTCCTTTTCTTTCTTTCACTTCGTTTATCTTCACGCTTCTTTTTATGTCTTTCTTTCATTTCATTTTTCTTCACACTTCCTTTTCTTTCTTTCACTTCGTTTATCTTCACGCTTCTTTTTATGTCTTTCTTTCATTTCATTTTTCTTCACACTTCCTTTTCTTTCTTTCACTTCGTTTATCTTCACGCTTCTTTTTATGTCTTTCTTTCATTTCATTTTTCTTCACACTTCCTTTTCTTTCTTTCACTTAGTTTTATTTCTCGTCTTTTTCGGTCTTTCTCTCACTTCGCTTCTTTTTACTTCACCATCTCTTTTCTTCTTTTTCTTTGGCTCATAATTTTCTTTTTCTAACTTCTTTTCCTTCCACTTTATTCACTTCTTCCCCATTTCCCGATACCTTAGATCTGCCAATCATCCTTTTTTTTCTATTTATCGATATTGAAAAATAATCCCTTTAAAAGAATTCCTGATCACAATTCTTTCTTGATTTTTCTCACTGTGTTTATTGAATTATATGATTAAAACGATTTTTGTTTTTTTCTAGAATTTCCTACCTACCGGCAGATTCAACTTCAGTAATCAGGGGAACACACTATATCGAGCACCAAACCTGTTTACCCCTTGCCGAAAAGGCATTTATGATGCCTTGCTCTTTTATATCCTTCTCAATATTTCTCTTCTTTCATTAAGCCGGCAGTAATCTTGGTTCTCTTTTACAATATTCATGTTTTGGTGCTGACAGGTGAAAATGGCGGAAATAGACAGGGACACAAGAGAACAGAATACACAGACAGACGAAAAAAGGTAGACAGAGAGACAGACAGAAAAAAAAGCAGGAATACTTTTAACTCATTCATATTTTGAAAAAAGTCTGTTTAAATTGATTCAATCATTACCTTATTTTCTTTCTTTCTTTCTTTCTTTCTTTTACTTTACATTTTCTTTTTCTTTCTTTCACTTTGTGAAAGGAGTGAAGAAAAAGAAATAAAGATAAAAGAAAAAGAAGTGTGACGTAAAACAAAATTAAGGAAAGAAAGAGGGTAAGAAAGAAAAAGAAAAGAAAATGAAGCGTAAAATCCCCATAAAAGAAAAGAAAAAAAAACTGTTAAAACAAAATAAAAGAAAAAGAAAAGAAAGGAAAATGAAGTGTAAATTTAAAAAAAAAAAGAAAAGAAAAGAAAAAAGAAAATGTGAAGTAAAACAAAGAAATAAAAAAAAAAGAAATACAAAAAAAAAAATTTAGGTTTCAAGTAAGTGGAAAGAAAGAAAACGAAGTCTGAAGTGAAAGAAAAAAGAAAAGAAAGAAAAATAGAGATGAGTAAAACGAAGTGAAAGAAAGAAAGAAAGAAAGAAGTGAAGAAAGAAAGAAAGAAAGAAAGAAAATATGAAGTAAAACGAAGTGAAAGAAAGAAAGAAAAAAGACAAGTAAGCGTGAAGTAAAATCAAGTGAAAGAAAGTTCTAATACCAATTAGAGGCTCATTTAAGAATGAATTATACCTGTTTGAAAATTATTCGTATTCGATCGAGCAACTCCTCAAAAAATGTTAATATAAATGTACAACGAATGTAATTCCCTAACCTCAAGACATAAATTAACCCAAGACGTTAAAATCAATCAGCCTCTTGTTTTAGTTTTTTTTTTTAAATCGCGAATGGCTTTCTTTATGAATTCACAAAGTGAAAGAGAAATGTTCAAACGGTGATCGACGATCCTTTCTCTCAAGTTTCACGTGGAATACATCTTCCCTCGTTCTAAATTTGTCCAAGTCTCGTAAACAGTGTATATCAATTGACTGACTGAAAAAGCTGAAGAAATGCGCGCGAATATATATGAGTGTATTAGCGTGCAGCCATCCTTTCTGCGTATGCAGAGTCGTTTATCAATTTCATTCTCGCACTGGCTTTTTTGTTTTAAGGTTTCTTTCCCCTCACTCTTTATTGGTTCTCTCGTACGAAATCACTTAGACTTCTTATCTCACAAGCGATTCACTCATCGAATTGTCACAAGAGAAGACGCGTGTGGCTTCTTTGATTAAATCACAATCAAACTAGGACGATAGGTGAACGTGATGCTAAATATAATCGCCATATCATTTTAGAACAGAATCTAAACTTTAGAAAAATATTTTATTTCATTTGTACTATATAGTATCATGCTGATTATCATCAGTGTTTGTTTGTTATGCCTCCTTTGCAGCTCCCCTCTTACACTCTTCTCAGAGAGAGAGAGAGAGAGAGAGAGAAGGAGAGAGAGAATGAGTGAGTGAGAGAAATCTTTGTGCCGAACATATGCAATGTATCTTCTTACAGATGAAATTTTGTTTAATAATTCATCCCATAGTTCTTAAAAATGTCCTCTTAAATTATTTTTCTTACCATTTTTTCTGAAGTCATCTAATCTAATATTAAAATGTTTTACACTATTTTGCTGTATTTGATCTGATTTGGCAATTTGTTCAGAAAATATATTATTCTATTATCAAAAAAATCCAATTGGTTAACAGACCTAGTTTTTTTTTTAATCTGCCTTGACAGGTAATTTTCAGTTCGAGAAGAAATATAAAAAAAAAAAAAAAATAAGTCTCCCATTATTTTAAATTCCATGAACCATTTTGAAAGTTTCAACGAGATCACCTTACATTCTTATATTAGTAAAGTAGTTAATCTTAATTTCTTCGATCACGCTCTGTAGCTGTAATCTTTTATACGTTTTATTAGTTTTGTCCCTCTTCTCTGTATGTCATCCAGTCTCAAAACTACACTCCAGTTCCCATGTCTCGATAAGAGAGCTCATTGATTAATTTAGAATTAGCAAGATAGAGTCGTACCAGCGTTGGCAGTTCGATTAACTGGTTTTCATCAACGTACCTATCTACTAGTGCGTAAAATTAGTCTAGTTTGAACAGCCCAGTCGGGTAGGGCAGAAAAATATGCCGACTACATCTCTGCATTTGATGGTGAGGTTCTACTTCTAGAGAAGGGAATGTGGTGTACCCCTTTATTGCTATTACTCCCAGGTCCACTCTGACAGAGAATGGTAGTACCTGTTAGAGTCCCATCTATAGTTCAAATAGAACTGTCAAATAATTTCCTATATTGGAAACCATTCTACAGTAGCAAATAGAATTAGTTGTCTTTGATAGAAATACTTGAAACCATTTTATTGTGGGCAGAAAAGTAAACCCTGGCTTGTGTCAAAATTGTTACCTACAAACTATTTATCATATTTACCCAACCCCTCCGCTCGGGTAGGATATGACACAAGGTCAATTTTTTAAGCGGAGTTTAACAGGTTTGAATTCAGAGTTTTCCTTCTCCTAGACTAGTTGCCTCACCAAGGCTGAAGAACCTAGTCTGCCCTACTATTTACCCATAGCTGGAGGGAGAACAATTGGATTCATACCTTTCCTAAGGGTATTAGTGTTATGTGAAATGCAATCGGTCCAGGATTTGAACTCGTGTCGCCGTGTCCAATTCCTGCGACGATAACCATTACACCACTGGCACCTCCACCTCAAACTATTTATTGACAAATCATGTATATCTAATAAATATGCACAGAGAGGATTTAGCATTAAACAACTTACAAGGGTTGATATACTGTAAAAAAACAACCAAATGTAGTTTTTGATTTATTTTTCTTTATTTCGTTGAAATGTTGGATAAAATTCCTGTTTTACTAGTCATATAAATTTAAAAAAAATGTTTTCTGACATAAAGACCAATACTAACTTGTTGTACTCCCACAAGGGTGTTAAAATTCTTTATAATAATTCTGTATCATCTGACTTTTGTAAATTTGTTACCATAACGTGGTACCAATACTCGGTGCCTGAGGTCTCCCTTATGGGGAATGCCAGCAGTACTTAAGGGAGTATAGTTATAAAATAATTCTAAACAGTCTCCACATGTTCACCATCCCTGTCAACACATTCTGGGAATCTCCTATGGGTGATTAAAAATGTTTATAGAGAATCAAATTTAAAAATTAAATAGAGAAAATCATATAATCATGTTGGTAGAATTTAACCAACGTTATTTTAATTCCTTTCAACATTAAAATGCATATTTACATTTTGTCTTTTACTAATCCACGAATTATAAATGACTGTGAGCTACCTTGTTTTTATGATTTCAAAATAACGTCGGATAAATTCTACCAACATGATTATATAATTTTCTCTATTCAGTTTTTAAAGTTAATTCTCTTTTTAGGTTAATTTTATATACGGCCATGAATGGATAATTTTGTTTTTGTTTATATGACTTCGGCCGGTTAGAAGTCTGCCTGTTAATGTAACATGCCTGGTCGTATTTACTAATTGGCTGTGTCACTGGATACCATAATGAAAGAAGGTTAATTTTATTCTCCAAATTGGGGCATAGAAATACCAACATTTCTTGTGTAGTTTTTTAAAGATTTTTTTTTCTTCTACATACGATCCTTTCAAATACGAAGCATTCTTTAAACAAATCCAGATCCATTTGATATATAGATGGAACACGAGTAGGCACTACCAATCCTGGGTCAGATTGAACGGGGGAGTAATGACAATGAAGGGTAACTCCATACTCTCCAGAGCTCCAGAAATGGAGCCTCATTACCAGATGAAGTTGAGTGTCATACATAGGAAACCTCTTTTTTGCTTTGCGTGTGTGGGGAGGTCTTACCTCCTCTGAAGGGGATACAGTCAACATATTCTAAATCCCGTCGACAGGGCATTTGCTATGAAAAATGGATTTCAGATGACTACAATTTATTCTTTTTTTTATTTTTTCAACGACAAGTCTGGTTTAAAGTAGAAAAGTGAGAAAGGATGTACGTGAGGAAGAAATATAAATAAATAAAAAATATAAATAAAACAATACAGAATAGTTGAGATGAGTAAAGAAAATCGATTAACTGGACAAATTTTTAGAATACACGAATAAGGATCACTTACGAGTCTTGCAAGACAAACGATTAATATATCATGTGTGTCGGGGAGCACGTTGCAGATGAAGGGCATAAAACATGTAAAAAAATTGAGAGAGAGAGAGAGAGAGAGAGAGAAAAGAGAGAAAACAAAACCAACAAACACAAACAGAAGAAAACAAGCCGGAGGCAGCTAAGAGAGGAAGAGATTGATGAGTCAAAGTTGTATTTTGATTGAAATGAAGATGGCGAAAGAATAAAAGAATGGCTGATGTGAGAAAGAGAAAATAACTTTGGCGTCACGTTCGTATCGTCTTTCTCGCTCTTCCTCCATGTACCCTCCCTCCTGCTCGGTTCGGCTCAGCTCGGAGACAAATTCTGCCTCATCAATCAAAGTCGGCCTTTACTTATTGCTTATAGCACTACTTCCGGTTGTACCGGAAATCTTCCCGTCAAGCAAGAATGACACATAGCGAGAAAGTGAAGTTAGCCGAAAGATTCCTCTCTTTCGACTAACTTTCCCCTCGATTTCGAAGACGATTTCATTATCCATAATATCTCGGAGGTGCCCGTGGTGTAATGGTTACTGTCATAGGAAATGGACACGGCGACACGAGTTCAAATCCTGGCCGAGACTAATTGCATTTCACATAGCACTAATACTCTTGGGAAAGGTATGAATCCAATTATTCTCCCTCCAGCTATGGGTAAATAGTAGGGCAGACTAGGTTCTTCAGCCTTGGTGAGGCAACTAGTCTAGGAGAAGGAAAACTCTGAATTCAAACCTGTTAAACTTCGCTTAAAAATTGACCTTGTGTCACATCCTGCCCGAGCGGAGGGGTTGGTAAATATGATTATCTATAATATCTTGGAGTTTTACAGGCTCGTAAACATAGATAATTTGGTTTTATGGCATATCAACTAGTGTAGGTTATTTAATGCTAAATCCTCTTTATATATATATATATATATATATATATATATATATATATATATATGAAATATATATGATTTGTAAACAAATTTTGTTGATAACATTTCTAAACAAGCTTGAACTCATTTTGTAAACAGTTAAAGGGTTTCAAGTATTTCTATCAAACACAAATAATACTACTTACTCTTTATCATTTGTTTGCACACATTTAAATGAATATACATATGATTTGTTAAAGAGTAATTTGTTGGTAATTTCATTTTTAAATGAGTTAGAATTAATTTGTTTGAACACAGGTATTGCAATTGGTTTCTACACAGTTAAACGGTTTTAATTATTGTTATCTAACACTAATAATTCTATTAAATATTAATGATTCGTGAGCAGACAATAACGTGGTTCCAAGTATTGTTGTTTAACACTAATAATTCTTTTGAACACTATTTATTCACACTTGCACACAGTTAAATGGTTGCAAGTATTGCTATGTAATAGCAATAATTCAATTTAGGCACACAGTTAAAGAGTTTCAAGTCCTGCAATTTAACAATGATAATTCTATTCAACATTACTCATTCGTTTGCACAGTTAGATAATTCCAAGTATTGCTATATATCACTAACAATTCAATTAGACAATCATTTGTTTACACACAATTAAATGGTCAAAAAGTTCTATTTCTAACGATTCAATTTAGCATAAGTCATTTGTTTACACAGTTTAAATGTCAAACAGTTCAATTTGGCCCATGGATAGGACCCTATCAGGTGCTACCACTCCGAGCCAAAACGGACTTGGAAGCAATGGCAATGAGGGGGTACTTCACATTTACCAAAGCTTCAAGACTGGAGCCTCGCCATCAAATTGTTTAATGTCATATCCAGGACACATGTTGTGTGGGTTTGGGTTTTAGCCCTCCGTAGAGATGCAGTCGGTGTATTCAACAGCCCCGGCCGACTCAACTGCGTAAACATAGCGACTGCTATGATATTATATTATGTTTATTGGTCATGAAGTTAAAAACCAGTCAGTTTATATGTGAGTCGGTGATATCATCAATTAGACTTAGTAATATCAAACTTAGTCGTTGAAATTGAATAAACTTCAGACATAGTTTTATGTACACACCTGAAGTTTGATTACGTGAAACTCCAAGTCGTGAGTTATATATATATATATATATAATTTCAAGAAAAAACAATATTCGGTCACATTAGGATAATAAATTTATTTCCATCCTGTTAAGAGCATTGATATGAATCAAAAACTAAAATAATTTTAACAGGACTTCATCGTATCCAATAGAAAAATAAAATAAATTATCTTATTTTATTTTATTTTCGTATTGGATCTGATGAAGTCTTGTTACAAATTATTTTAGAGTTTTGATTCATATCAATGCTCTTAACAGGATGGAAATAAAATTTATTATCCTAATGTGACCGAATATTTGTTTTTTCTTGAAATTTGCTTTGTGAATTTATTTACATTGAGCTCTTTACCAGGAATATTTAAATATTCGAAATTTGAATAATTTATTTGTCCTGACGGAATTGTTCCCTACTCCGGATTTACTGGATTGAAGAATATATATAACTTATAAATATAAGTTATTCAAATATTCTAGGATTTGTATACTGTGATATTTGCTTTGCGCTTTCGTGTATAGAGCACAATAATACCACTGGAAATGCTGATTTTACATCCAAAATCATTATTATCCTTCGGTTGGTTTGTGATAATGTTTCGGAAGCCTTTACACCAGCCAGTAACTGCTCTATCATCATAAAGAGGTAAAGGCAGGCGTGATATTAGGTGCCCATCAGAAGGAATGCCGACGGAACTGAGCAATTGCTTCACCGACCTTGAGATGATTGCTTCCAACTAATCCGCCCATATTAAACTGACCTTGTGGGGATCTAGATAAATGCTGCTACTTAGTGTTAGTTTGGCCTCCTCATGTTGGCAAGAATAAACAGAAATAGGAAGTTAGAAGAAGCAATCAACTAATATTAATTAAAAAAAACCTTGCAGAATTGGCTGAAAAGTAATATAAGTAAGAGACATGCATTAAATGTAAGAAGTCTACTAGTTGATGGAATTAATCTGAAGAACGTCACCCCTTGTGGTCAGTCGTAGAGCATAGGACAACCATTATGGCCAGTCATGGTACAGAGGACAAACATTGCGGTCAGTCTTTGAACAAAAGACACTCATTGTGGTCAGTGATGGTGCAGAGAACGCGCCTACTGTGGTCAGTGATGGTTCAGAGAACACATATTGCGGCCAGTCATGATCCAAAGAACATACATTGTGGCCAGTCATAGTTCAGAGAACGCACCCATTGTAGTCAGTCATGGTGCAGAGAACAAACATTGCGGTCACTCTTTGAACAAAAGACACTCATTGTGGTCAATGATGGTGCAGAGAACGCGCCTACTGTGGTCAGTGATGGCTCAGAGAACATATTGTGGCCAAGTATTGATCCAAAGAACATACATTGTGGCCAGTCATAGTTCAGAGAACGCACCCATTGTAGTCAGTCATGGTGCTGAGAACAAACATTACGGTCACTCTTTGAACGAAAGACACTCATTATGGTCAGTCATGGTGCAGAGAACACACCAATTGTGGTCAGTCATCGTGTAGAGAACACATTTATTGTGGTCAGTCATGGTGCAGAGAACGCACCTATTATGGTCAGTCATGGTACTGGGAAGAAACATCGTGGCTACTCATTGTACATCGAACAAACGTTGTGAACTGTTATGGTACAGGAGACTCACATGGTAGCCAGTCATGACGCAGAATACGCGCCTATTGTTGCAAGTCATTGTTCCACGAAAACACATCGTGGTCAGTCATGGTACATAGAACACACTTTGTTGACAGTGAAAATAGGAAATCATTTTACGGCTTCACTGAGAAAGCAGAATCAAATATGTGCAGTTTGTGATCTAAGAAACATAACATACAAAGACACAGGGAGAGTGATTTTCAGTGTAGTCAATGAATGGACACATAAAATATATGAAACTAGTAATAATATTATCAATAAGTGAAAACCGTAATTATATGAGCGCACCGAATGAAAGAACTAACAAAATAGAGTCCAGAATTGCTTCAGTTGCAAGAAGCATCTGAAGTTATAAATAAAATCGTTTCCATTGCAAGCTACCTTAACACGGATTTCCCAAAACAATGATTGATTTTAACGGCATATCAACCAGTATATGGTTATTTCATGCCTAGAGGTAAGGATATCGCATTCATTGTACTTCCTATTTACATTGTTCGTGTTGTTTTTTAAGAATTTTACCTGTTTTGAACATAGTTGAATCAAATACGAATAATTTTTAGACAAATCTATTTGTCCCATGGAAGGAACCCTAAAAGGTACTAACACTCCGGGTGAGAGTGGATCTGGGAGTAGTGGCGATGAAGGCGGTACCCAGATATCCAGAAGTGGAGCTTCACCAGATACTGTTTAGTGTCTTATCCAGGACCCCACTTTTTTCGTGGGAGGTGAGGAGTTTAACCCTATGCAGAGAATGCAGTCAGCGTATTCTAAGATCCAACGATTGGGTGTTTTCCCAAAACAGTAAAATGAAATATCTATAATGCATTACAAAGCTTCTTCCGAATGTGAAGTCATAATAATAAAATAATAATGCGTTTATTTCTTTATAGACGACAGCCTTGTGCCGTAGCCAAGATAAGCTTTGTAATACATAACGATTTCACTATAGACGACAGTGAAAGAAATCTATGACTTTGATGCAGTCATGATTATAATCTGTTGTAGTAGCTAGAAACGATGTTAAAATATTACCGATATGCGAACTTCTAGTTTGAATGCACTGAATACACAGAAGCGTTTGTGCTTTTTTCGCTCTTCTTTAAAAAAACATAGCAAAACAAAACAAACAAGTAAACAAAAAAATTGAGTGATAAGATGAACACAATGGACACAAAAGCCTGTAAACAAATGAGATCAGGTGCGCAGAGCGGGTTGAAAAAACTCGGGGGAACGTGTGAGCATTATACGAGAATTTCTTGTCAATTCTTGTCTTCTGAATTATTGTTCTATTATAACGCGAAAGTTTAATAAAAAAAATTCAAAGAGGAAGAAAAACATTCTGCATGTATCAAACCCAGCAGTTCCATGATATAGAATAGACTTTTTAATATATATATATATATATATATATGTGTGTGTGTGTGTGTGTATTTGGGCAGCATTTCTTTGTTAATACATATCTGATTAAACAATACGAACATCCTTTGTCTACCCCTTTTTGAGCCGCTGCATCGATTTTATGGTATCTAGTGGTAATTAGTTGATAAATCTCCCATTATTAATTGGTTCCCAAGTACTTTCTGCCTGATCTTAAGCCATCATCAGGGGCGTGTTTATTGCAAAAGCGATTCGACCTTTGCATGTGCATTACTACTTTGTAAGTGTTGAGCATTTATTATTTATACAGGTGTGTTGTAACGTTTGTTTTAAAACTGGCTCTATTAGTAGCAGCAGTAGCTAAAAACATTTAAAGTACATTAGTACTGGATTAGAAATTGATTCTATTGAGTTTAGGTAGTTTCTTTTTTTTATATGGAGCGCTTCGAGAATCTGTCATTTTTGCTTGTTATTCTTTTGTTCTTTATATATATATATATATATATATATATATATATATATACAAGGCTTAGTAAAAAAGTAAAGCCTTTTTCTTTAGTATAGGAATAATTACCGACACAGGGACATATATGATACTTCTAAATGATGCTAGTCCTCTATGGGTCCCATCCCTATTCTCAACAGAGCCATCATTTCTCTCGATAGCAATGTTGCACCTTCGAATAAGTGCATATATCCCTGCCTCATAAAATTCTGTTGACTGTTCTTTGAGCCACTTTCAGTTTTCACTTCCTCATCACTTGCGTAATGTTTGCCTTTTAAACCCTTTGTCAGGGGACCGAAGAAATAATAGTCTCAAGGCGCTAAATCTGGTGGGTATGGAGGATGCAATAATGTTATCTTTCTGCATGACAAAACTCGACCACTCACAAGGGCATCTCGGGTGGTATATGGCTAGAAGCCAGACTAGCAAACCTTCACGAGTGAGTTCGAGTCCCATTGGGTGCCCCATTCATATGGCCTTGTGCCACATCTAAGCAAAAGGCTTAATAAATTACTACTCGACCACACACAAGCACCTGGACAAGGGAGACAATTGCTTCATTCGGATTGACAACTTTACAGTCATGGTGCTGAGAACACACTTTGTGGTCAGTCATGGTGCAGAGAACGCATGAAATTTTCCAATGAAAATTCATATAAATATATAAAAATGATTAATGGAAATTGAAGTGAAAACTGTTCACCAGTCTAACGCGCTAAAAGAACAAGTCTGGAAAAGGCAAAGTTAGTGTGTGATGAGCGAAGACCAGGCCAATCGTTTTAGAAGACTGAAAGAATGGATGATATAATTTAAGAAAGTTTGCTAATTCAGCAAAGATACATTGTTCTCAGGCTAGAAATTAGCCAATAAAGAATTTGAAACGATGAATTTCAAAGAAAAAAAATCTGTGTCTGATGAAACCAACTGAAGGGAAGTTTAATCATCATTATCATCATCATCATCATCATCATCATCAGCAGCAGCAGCAGCAGCAATCAACTTGATAAACAGAATTCTCATCGAAAAACTGCCGCAACTTAGACCAAACGATGACCAAAATTCCAAGAACAGTTCAAGAAATTACACTCAGCTAAGACCTGTCAAACACCAACATAAAATGGATCAAAAAGAAACCACAACGAATAGCCGTATAACTGCCAAAAATATCAACAGAAAACATCAAATCTAAATTAAACAATTGCCATAAAAAAAAGTCACACAGATGAGCGATCCGCCCACTAATTTCCAAAATTGATAACTTTGGAAAAATCCATATCACAAACTCAAAACCTAAGAACAAAGCAAAACAAGAAAAATCAAAACTCATTCTGATTAATCTTCAACGGTTAAACAAAAATAACTCAAAATATCTCAATCCGAGACCTCTCAACATTAAAATTAAAATCACACAAACATTATTCAATAAGACCCAACAAACAAAAGCAAAGTAACTCTCAAGGATCAACCAAAACCTAAAATAGATCCATAGTGTTAGAAAGTAGAAATATTGAAGCTGACAACCTGATTGCAAACCTCAATCTAGCAGATATATAAAAAATATATTACATGTACAAAACAAGACCATCAACAAAACACCAACCAACGATTTGCTTACAAATTATATATATATATATATATATATATATATATATATGTGTGTGTGTGTGTGTGTGTGCGTGTGTGTGTCGGCATAACGAGATTTGGCAGGAAAATAACCCACAGGGGTTACCATGTCATTAAACACAAACCAACCAACCAACCAGATTAGGCACAATAACTGAGGGATGTTACGAAGAAACATTGAAAAAGTGTTTATCAAAAATTCCTCAACCAATATTCTTAAGCTTAGAATCCGATGACAGTATCCCTCGGAGTGGGGTCAGACGCCCTAAGAAAAGGGGCATCCGTAGTTGGGACTTTAAATTGCATCAGATGGTTAGGCTCCAGTTCTTGAGTGCTTGGAATCGTGAAACACCCTTTACTCACAGGTTCACTCTGACTCCAATTGGTCGGACCTGATAGTTACCCAGATTACCCGATGATAACGACCCAAGGAGTCTTGGTCTGCATGAAAATCAGTATTATCTTCCGAAAATGCAACGTTTATTTCATATATACAGTGTCGTTGGGTCCTCGTTGTGTAATGGTTAAAGTGAAGGAGTGCGGAATCGTTGTAAACGACTTCAATCTCTAGTTCGAACTCGCAAGTACGTTCACTTTCAGACAAATACCCTTGAGAAAGGTGTGACCCCTCCTCCTTTATCCTCTTAGCTATGGGTTAAATATTACCACTGCTATTCTTCTAGAAGGATGGATTCGGCATTAAATAACCTAAGAAGGTTATGCCATTAAACAAACAGTGTTGTTCAATATGTAATGAAAGAGAGACATTGTCGTCATCTGGAAGCAACACATCAGTTATTGTTGACAAAAGGAATTTCAGAAAGCAGTCGGAAAATTGTTACTACTCTAGCAAGACGACATCTTGCAAGACGACATCTTGCAAAACGCAACATAGGAAAAGATTTGGGCTCTGAATATGCGAGTGTTTAATGTATTCATCCTACTCTAGTAGCGTTAAACTATCACCTTTGTAGATCTTCATAGCAATTTCCTGTGTGAGTAACGGTACATCAGTTACGAGGAAATTAGGAAATACTAAATAATTGTATTCCATCTAGCAGGAAAGTAACCAAAACTTTCCTGCGCAATGGAATTTTGTGATAAAAAAACCAAGAAAAGTAAAACCTAGATGGAATTAAATATAAGTCAATTGTATATCCCAACAGAAAAGTAACGGAACTTCTTTTTCCAACCTAATAAAATATCTATGAGATAGTTGAGGGATAAGAATGGAAAGATAGATAGACAGATAGGTACAAAAGATTGAGATTTATATAAATGGACACAAACAGACACACGCAGTGGAGGTGGTGCTTGTAGTGTAATGGTTATCGTCGTAGGAAATGGACACGGTGACCAGCGTTCAAATTCCGGACAAGGCTGTTTGGATTTCACTTTTCGCTAATACCCTTGGGCAAAATATGTATCCGATTATCCTCCTTTCAATTCATCCATAGCTAGGAGGATAATCGTTTTGCTCATCTTTTGACCGATGATCAAATTAGAATTTGGGTTTATCGAACAGTATTTTTTCTTTGTTTTTTTTTAATGGGATATCAACCTTCGTAGGTTATTCAATGCCACTCTTATAGAAGAACAGTAGTAGTACTATTTAACCCATAGTTGAGGAACAAGGTGGGGGTCATACTTTTTTTTATTGGTATTAGGAAACGTCAGGGCGTGACTGTAGTTCGAACTCGTTTAATAAGATGTCGTAGTTCAGCGCAAAAGCGACGACGCCATTAGACCCCCCCCCATCTTTATCTGTTAACGTATTTTCATAGGAAGCTATAGGCAGCTCGTTTTAGTCGTTTTAGTTTATACACATTCAATAAGGTTGACTGGGCCCATTAAACTTTGTTATGACAACCAGTTGAAACGAAGGAAAAACTCTAAAGTTAACCTTATTGAACTACACTAAAAATTAACCTTGTGTCACATCCTGCTCATATTTGGGGGGTAAACACACACACACACACACGCGCACGCGCACAACACACGTCTGTATGTGTGTGAATAAAAACTGAACACCGATAAACAATAAAAAAGAAAACAACAACTCAATACTCTGTTAATAAAGCGAATACAACAATTAAATGAAAAGATTTTTTACCCAGAAACTTATATTCCACCATTCAGAAGTTGATGTTACAGAGGCCTTATCAGGTAATTTTGTTGAGGAAGGACGAATCTTTTACCGATTTTTTAAGTGAATTTGGTATTTCAGATTTTTATCTTTTTTTTTATAATTTTGCTCTGAACGAATTTATAACAACTAAAAAAAGTAAAATATAAAGTTCACCTGTGGACTTATTCATTTCATAATATTTACTTTTCTCTCATTGGACAAACAAATATATATATATATATATATATATATATATATATATATATATATATATATATATTATATATACACAATTATATATTTACAGACACATACATACATAAGCACATATATGCACACGCATGAATACAGATGCACACGTATACACACATACACAGATATAGGCATATACATATATGTATATATAAACAGAGGTAAACTTTCACACAGCTCACAGAAATATTTACACACACAAATATATATATATATATATAAGCAAACACACACACATGCATGCAATACACACACACACACACACACACACACACATATATATATATATAAATATATATATATATATACGCATACAAAATACGTGCACGCATGTATACACATACAAATAAATTATATACAGATACAAAAACATATAATATATTTACATCTAGACACACACGCACACAAATATATATATATATACATATATACAAACACAAACATATATATATATTTTTTCACACACGAATATATACAAATACATATTTATATACGCATATACAAATTTATATATATATATACTCAAATATGTTTTTATGTGCACTCAAATATACGTGTATATCTATGTATATATATGCACCCAAATATATATATATATATATGTATATATATATATATGCACTCAAATTATATATATATATATATATATTTATATATACATATACATATGCACTCAAAATAATATATATATATATATATATTTAATATACATATATATATGCGCTCAAATAATATATATATATATATATATGCACTCAAATATATATATATATATATATATATATATATATATATATATATATATATATATATATATACTTATATGTACACACACAAATGCATATATGTACATATATACACACGTGCACAGATGAATATCTATATATATATGCACGTACACAAACTCTTACAAACACACACACACAATTACATACTAATAACATAATGTCATCATCGAATTCACTAGATGATTTAAAAATTGGGAAACTCAGATTTGTGGGTCAATTAATTTTGTACATTCTTCTTTTTAATAACATTATTATATAACATGATAATATAGTTATATTGGCTCTGTCATATTTTTGCACTAAGCAATGTTTTATTCAATACAGCTCATACTGTGTTTTAGTTTTTAAACGAACAACATTTGATTCAATATAAAATAATATATATATATATATATATATATATATATATATATATATATATATATATTTATTCTTCTTTTAAAACAAAATCAGTTGATATCTTGACTTATCAATTCACTCAGTTACGGTATGCTCATCTTTTTGACCAAGAATCAAATCAGAATTTGGCTTTATCAAACAGTATTTTTTTCTTTATTTTTTAATGGGATATCAACCTTCTTGGGTTATTCAATGCCACCCTTATAGAAGAACGGTAGTAGTACTATTTAACCGATAACTAGGGGACATACTTTTCCCTATTGGTATCAGTCCAAAAGTGAATGTCAGGGCGTAACTGCAGTTCGAACACGTTTAATACGATGTTATAGTCCTGCACATAAACGACGACGCTACCAGTACTCAAACCCATCCTTATCTGTTAAGGTATTGTCATAAGAAGCTATCAGCGGATAGTTTTAGTCGCACGATTCAATTTTTGTTTTAAGATCAAATAAATACATTCTTTATGACTCGCCATAGTAAGCAAAAAAAAAAAAAAAAAAAAAAAAAAAAAAATCTAAGAAAAGATTTTTTTTCATCGCATTCTAAAAATAACTAATACAAAACTAACATAAATGTCAATGAGTTAACAGTTTGATGCTCAGTGGAGAACCCCCCTCCCGCCAAAAAAACAAAACAAAACAAAAAAAAAACAAAAAAAAAACGGGATCCATCTTGCTGGGCGTGCATATACATTCGCCATTCTTGTTTTTCCTAATTATTTGCGTTTCTTTCATTTGGTTCCTTCTGTTTTTCTCGTTTGCTGACGTTGGCAACATATGGTGATGGCTTAGCAGAGATGAAGTGTTGAATCGAGAGAACTACAGCTCGCACTAATAACTAATTAAAATAATTAGGGAGCACTGCGCTGTAACTACCGTCACGGAGGGATTTAGGAGACGATGGCTCTTTGTGTAGAAGAATCAATCAAATGTACATGCATTTTGTTGCTGGTACACGTTTTTGCTCCTATATTCATGAATGTATACGTGTATGTGTAAGATATGTATTTGTATATGCATATGGGTATGTAACCAAGAATTCTACTTTGAAAACCGGCTATATCTATCTATCTATCTATCTATCTATCTATCTATTTATCTATCTATCTAATCTTAAAAGACTGATAACACAGATAATCGCCCAGGGCACCACGTGCTAGATGGTGGCCTGCCATGTGTCTGAAACTGAAGGACTTCTCAACTATAGCTGTTGAGAAGGCATATTGTGTGCTGAAATTAAGCAATACGAATGAGAAAGCACGTGTTTATGTATGTGTTCATGAATATATACGCATACATGTGATATGTGAAATATGTATTCGTACATTAACAAAAAAAAAAAAAAAATGTATTCGCCCATGCACCAAGTATTCTACCTTTAACGGTGACTATTTCTATTCGTGTATTCAACACACACACACACACACACACACACACACACACACACACACACACACACACACACACACACACACACAGAGTCTCTGTCTGTCTGTCTCAGCCTAAAGTACTGACAACACAAACAGTCACCCAGGGTACCAAGTACTAGAGGGCGTCTGTCATATATCTAAAACTGTAGGACAACTACAAATAGGAAATGGGAAAACAACTGCAAGTAGGAAATGGGAAAACAAATTAAATGTAATAAAAAAATTGAAACTAAGAAAACTCCCTGATGTGAAGTCAGAGTGCTCACAGTAGTTAGGACCAGAAAAAGAAGAGAGGAAGTTTTTTAGCCGTTTTACGATCTACATAGTGAATTTGACTCCTTCACTTCTCACTCTTTTCTTTCTCTCCTAACCCAAAGTGCCCACAACACAGAGAATCGCCTAGAGAACCAAGAGCTTCGTGGGTGGGGGACGCTCATCAAATCAAGATTCGGAAAATGAATTAAACGGATTAAAATGGTCAAAATAAGAAAATTTCTCGGTGTGAAGTGAGAGTGTCCATAACAGCAGGAGGCGCTTGTGGTGTAACGGTTCTTGTCGTTGGAAATAGGGCCGACTAGCAGAGTTCAAATTTGGACAAGGTTGTTAGCGTTTCATTTCGTGCTAATGCCCTGGGAAAGGCATGAATCAATTACATATAATACATAATTACAAGGTTTAAAGTAATTATCTCTATTTAGCAATAAACGTTTATCGGTACACAATTATATGGTTTCAAGTAAATGAATACATAGATAAAATAATCCTTAATAAACAATTATAACTTCAAAGTAACTATTCTTAATACAAAAAAAAATTGCACTCAGTAAAATGGTATCAAGTATTCCTATCAAATGCAAGTATTTTTCAAACAGATCTATTTGACCCATAGTTTCAGTCTCTTTGATGACTTTCACATTAAATAACCCGTGTGGTGTTATTTAATGTGAAAGTCATCCTTATAGAAGGACAGTAGTGGTGATATCTAATCCATGGCTAGAGGATCCTGATAAGTGCTACCACTCCGGGTCAGAGTGAACGTGAAATTTATGGTAATAAAGGTGTTTTCCACACTCCCTAGAGTTTATTGCTTCAATAAGAAATGGGTTGGATACATTAATGGTTAGTTTATGTAACCTAAAACTCTACCTTAGGGAAAAGTTTTAGCTCTTTGTTTTTTCAAGATTTAAATTCAAATAAATATTTACTCTAAAGAATAGTGATGTTGATGTTCCGGCTTAAAGTATTTGTTTCCTCTCTCTTTGAAACCCCTTTATTGATAGTAGGGTTGCATTACCTTGAAAAATCTGGAAAACTGAGACTCATTAATTTTTTAAAACTTTCATGGGACCACCTAAGCCAGTTCTACTGAGTGCATTAGCAGAGAGAGAGAGAGAGAGAGAGAGAGAGAGAGAGAGAGAGAGAGAGAGAGAGAGAGAGAGAGACGTACAATTACATTTTCGAACAAGCCCCAAATACATGATTTTTAATCATAGGAAGAGAAAGCTTTCTACTTTGCTTACGCGGGGTGTAGTGACTAAAGTGCTAGACAGTGATATCGTAGTCTAAATTTCTGAGACGAAGCTTGTTGATTTTTATCATTGAGAGTTTTCCGTCTATTGACTTCATCTTCATTGTTATTTACACAACGTTTCGGCGGATATGTCCTCCGGCCTACTTCAGGTGTTTGTCGGACACGGGAACCTTCATGGAACTTTGAACTACGTCCTTTATTGAATCCACGGGGGTCGCCTGTTCCTATTCCGTTAGCCATAACCGGGTACAAGTGTTAGGTATTCCAGCAGGACACACAGCGTAATGGTTATAGGCGTTGGTTCCCTAAGCTTCTAAGGAAACAGCCATCTGGAGGTTGCAGGTTCAATCCTGACTGCAGTCGAGTAACAATACAAGAATACTTAACACTTGTACCCGGTTATGGCAAACGGAACCAGAACAGGCGACTCCCGTGGATTCAATAAAGGACGTAGTTCGAAGCTCCATGTAGGTTCCTGAGTTCGACAAATACCCGAAGAAGGCCGGAGGACATATCGGCTGAAACGTTGTGGAAATAACAATGAAAATGTGATATCGTAGTAAATGAGTGCGAGATCTAGTCGCGCTCTTGCGTTTACTTTCGGAGTAGTATTATTAGGAAAGATATAACCTCCCCCTTAATTGCCCCAGCTATGGGTTAAATTGTACAACTACTGTCCTTTTACAAAGATGGCTTTAGCATTAAATAACCCACCAAGGTTGATATGACATTAAACAAAGTAACTCAACCAAACCTCCTTAGCATACCTTTCGTGACCCAAGTTCCTTTCTCCGGAATACAATGATAGCTGACAATAAATGATTTCCATGAGACCCCCCACATCAATTTCCCTGATACATTCACATATATGCTGCAATGTTTGCACAAAACTCCTATTTCCATTAGTCAGCAAATTAAAGTGAAAGTGAAAGTAGAAATGGTGGATAGAAGGTGTGTGTATTTGTTGAAGGGAATGAAACACGTGTGTGCGACAGATCAATAAAGAAGGAAAAGCAAAGCGCAGAAAACTCGAAAGGAGGGAAAAAAGATTCATATAAAAGAAGATTATACTTATATGGATTATGGCACGTCGACTTATCAGTTGAAAATCTCGTGTTTACGAATGAGAAACAGAGAAAGCCAAACGCGCAAGAATAAAACAGAAATAAGAAACAAAGGAACAGAAACAATAGATTACATTAATTCATGCATTAGAGACTGTTTATATTAATATCTCATACAACAGACACAAAAATAATGAGAAAGTGTAGACATTAATAACAAGATGCTCATTTTTACCCAGAAATATCTAACTTCATATGCATTAATATATCGTTCGTTTTCATTTGTATTATATATATATATATATATATATATATATGTGTGTGTGTGTTGTGTGTGTGTGTGTGTGTGTGTGTAATGTATATGTATGAGGGATTCTTCCGTCGAACTCGTCGAATGAGAGCCAAACTGTTCGATTAAAAATATGAACTGATGGACAATCTATCCTAGTGATTTGTTTATAATAGTGAAAGTTCGTGTAGAACTAGTCACATTTCTTTGAGAAGCTGGAAATAGAAGAGGGTTACACCAATAATCTACAGATTCTCCAGAACAACACTCATAAGATTTTCCTTCTCCAAAATCGGCCGCCCAACCAAAGCTAGAGAACCAAATCTACCCAAGTAAATATATATATATTGGTTTGGTTTTATGGTGTGGTTCAACAATTGTAGGTTATTTCATGCCAAATCGGGTTTACACATATATATCAGATATATATATATATATATATGATTTGTAAACATAAGTCAATAAAGTTGAATGGATCTATGTATAGCCATGTCATTCGTTTACGCACAATTAAATGATCAAACAGGTCAATTTCAAACAATCCAATTAAGCATGAATCAGCAAAATTAAATGGTTCCAAGTATTGCTATGTATAACAAACAATTCAATTAAACGCTAGTCATTTGTTTACACACAGTTAAATGTAAAAACAGTTCTATTTCAAACAATTCAATTTAGCAGAAGACATTTGTTAAAGCTCAGTTCAAAGGTCAAACAGTTCTATTTGACCCACAGTACCCTGCCAGGTGCTACCACTTCAGGACAAAGTGGATTAGGGAGCGATGGCAATGGAGGGGTACTTTGCATTTCTCAAAGCTCCAGCATTACTGAAGCTTCACCATCTGATTGATTGGTGTCATATCTAGGACACTCATTGGGGAGGGGATCTTACCCCTCTGCAGAGATGCAGCAGGTGTATTCTACAGCACCCCCTGCCGACTGAGCTCCCACTCTGGGGAGCGAAGTTGGGTAAATACATTATGTATAATAACAGTAACCTGTTCTTTTGTGAGAAGGTGGATTTGAATATTCGTTTGGAAACTTTTTTAAAATCTAAAACTAGCAGTTGCAAATGAAAGAAGTAACCACTGTTGATTAAGTAAAATGATTGATTTATTTTTACGCCATATTAAACTATCAAGAGTTATTTTATGCCTGCAAGTTAGGAAGTCGCATACAATCATGTTTATATTTCGGTGTAGTTGTTTCTTGAGAGTTTTATTTTTTCATGGACTTATCGAATATGAATAATTTTTAAACAGACCTATTTTAATCATAGAAGAAGTTCCAACGGGTACTACCGGTTTGGATCAAAATGGACCTGAAAGTAATGACAATGAAGAGGTACTCCACATTTCCCAAAGCTCCAGGGCTGGAGCCTCACCATCAGATGGTTTAGTATCATATCTTGGACGGAAGGTGGGAGGTCTTTACTTCTATACAGAAGAGCAGTCGGCATATTCTACAGCCTTAGCCGACTGGATTGCATTCCAGATTAGAGTAGACGTGGAAGTAATGATAATGAAGAGGTACTCCATACTCGTTAGATTACCATAAGATGCAGTTTAGGATCATTCTCCCCACCCCCGCTTTTTGTGGGGCTGGAATCAGCAGGAGTTGCTGTCGATGTATTCTAAGCTCCAACGACAAGGACGATAAATAAATGAATATATCACCTTTAAATTCGAGAAAAAAAAAAAAACGCCCCAAAACAAAACAAAAAACAATCTAACAAAAAAAACAAAAAAAAACGGAGCAATAGAAAAAAAATACGAAAAATGTCAAACAGAAGATTGGAAATCAGGCGTATAAGAAAGTATGTAACGTATGTGTGTAACATATGTATGTTATTTATAAGAATGCACTCTTGCGACAATATTTACATAAACCTATGTTAACACCCGCCCTTCAAGCTGGGGCTGTAGAATACTCCGATTGCACCTTTGTAGAGAGGTAAGACTCCCCACCCAATCAGTGTCCAAGATATGACTCTAAACTGCATCTGATGGTGAGGCTTTGGAGTACCCCTTCGTTGCTATTACTCTAAAGTCAACTAAAATCCGAAGTGGTTGAACCTATTAGGGTCCTATGTATTGGTCAAATTGAACTGTTCAATTATTTACTAAGGATCATTATTATTAGTTGTTTGAAAGCGTAAAACTGTGTGCAAATTATTAGTGTTAGATAGGAATACTTGATATATATAATTACTGGTATTAAATTGCAATACTTGAAATCATTCAACAGTATGCAAAAAGTGATTAATATTAAATAGAATGAAATTTTTAAAATGAGCAATGGAACATTGAAAATATAGTTCACATCAGAGTTTCATCAATGAGTAAAATTGTTCTAATTTCTAATTGTTTGTATTCGATTGGAATACTTGATGTCTCTTGGCAAATTATTTGTATTAAGAATAGTTACTTGAAGGTATAATTCTTTAATGAGGATTATTAGTTACTTGATACCATATGACTGTGTTCATTGTTAAACAGAAATAATTACTTGATACCACATGATTATGTATAATTTATTAGTATTAGACAAGAACACTTGAAACCATATAACTGCGAGCAAATTATTTGTCGTGGATAAGAATACTTGATATCATATGACTGTGTGCAAACAAAAAACATGGATAAATGAAAAAAAGTGCTATAGAACATTGAAAATATAATTATGATTACTGTTATGTAGAATAATGTGCCGATAGCGAACCGAGTGATTTGAACACGGATCTCAAGTCAACAAACAAGTTTTGAAATGAATTGTGCTACTGGAGTTCACGTGATTTGAGTGGTGGATATATAAATGCGTCTGACAGAGGTCTGACGAGAGAGAGAGAGAGTGAGGGAGACAGACAGACAGATATGTGCAAGTAAGTTGGCGACCCGAAGGCTCTCTTTTCAATAGCTACTACACCGAGGCTGTAGGGCAGACTAGGTTCTTCAGCCTTGGTGAGGCAACTAGTCTAGGAGAAGGAAAACTCTGAATTCAAACCTGTTAAACTCCGCTTAAAAATTGAACTTGTGTCATATCCTGCCAGAGCGGAGGGGTTGGGTAAATATAGTAGGGGGCGCGCAACTCCAAAGCTATCCTTGTAGAAGAACAGCAGTGGTAGTATTTATCAGATAGCTTAGCGGATAAGGGAGCTCATACCTTTCCCAAGTGAACACAACCGCTCGACTGGAGTTCGAACTCACTCACTCACTTTGAAGCCGCAATCCAACACGTTAGCCACCACACCGCGTTATACTTATTCTAAGTAAAGTTGGCGACCGTAGTCGCGGGCGACCCGAAGGCTCCCTTTTCAATAGCTACTACACTGAGGTGTAGGGGAGGGCACTACTCCTTCCTCCTGGATTGCCCCCCTGTACCCTTGATACGTACCTTATATTGCTAAGTGTTAAACAAGGAGGTATCAAGTACCATTTTAAAAGTTTTTGGTATGACGCGACCTGGGATTGAACCCGAAATGATGTATGCAAAATAGATGTGAAATGTAACATTGTGAGTTAGTATTGTTTAGCATTCCATACTAAGTATTCATCATTGCATGGGAGTAAAGAGATTTTAAATATCGGCCAAAATTAACCACGTCACAGAACATTACAAAAGTGGCGACGTGAAATAGTTTTGAACATTATAAAAATTACAATCAAACATTAACAAATGAATCAAATTTTATGTGTAAATAACTCACAAGAAGTTGATTTTCCATTAAACAAATCAATTACCCAACTGAAATGTATTTATTTATTTTATTTTTGTGAAGACGTTTATGAATGTTGTCGTTCATAGCCGTCTGGTAACCACTACTCGTACTACAAATGTCAATACACCTTTTATATTTAAATCTGAATTTTTCTAGAATCGGAAAAAGTATTGGGAAAATAACTTTAGCTTCTTACTTAAATTTGTTTAGCTAGATGTCTGCTTTATACTATTAGAGAAAAAGATAAAGATTCAGTTTAGTGAACCAAAATAAGGGTATAGTTTAAAATCATACTTGCAATGTAGATCGATCCACTTAAAACGTTTTGAAATTATTGTAAGTCAGTGTTCAATATTTGTTATAACTGTACGAACAAATGATTATTGGCATTTTTTAAAAATCTATTTAAATTATTTGAGAAAAGGTTTGTATGCATAAATTTTTTCAAGCCTCCCGCTTGATTTAATTATAAGAGAAGAAAAAGTAAAAAAATATCTTTTGTTTCTTTGTTTAATGGCATACCAACCTTTGTGAGTTATTCAATGCCAAAGCCATCCTTGTAGAAGAAAAACAGTGATACTATTAAACCTATATCTGGGAGGATAAGAAAGTTCATAACTTTCCTAATGATATTAGTCCAAAACTGAACATAATAGCGCGTAACATGGAAAGTATGGGAAAATATATTTCTCATTTACCTTTGGGGGGATCGGGGTAAATGTTCGTGATGTAATGGCTGCTATGCCAGTCTGTGACATCGTAGTGAGTGAGTTCGAACTCTAGAAGTACGATTGCATTCACTTTCAGACTAATGCCTTCAGGGAAGGGTATAAATCTCCTTATCCTCCTAGCTATGAGTCAAATAGTTCCACTGCTAATCTTCTAAAAGGATGGCTTTTGGCTTAGTTTGGTTTGGTTAGGTCTTATTGCCACATCAAAATTGTAGGTTATTTATGCAAAATCCATTTTTATACATATAAACAATTCTATTTCAAATAATTCAGTTTAGCATATGTGCACAGTTTAGTTCTATTTGACCCATTGATAGGACTCTATCAGGTGCTTTATCTGGGCCAGAGTGGGCCTGGGAGTGTTGGCAATGAAGTAATACTCCGCATTCCCCAATATTACAACATTACTGGAAACTCACCATCAGGCTGTTTAGTGTCATAACCAGTACACTCGTTGAGAGGGGGTTTACCCCTTCCCCGCAGAGAAGCAATCAGTGTATTCTACAGCTCCAGCAGATTGGGCAAAAGGATAGCTTTGGCATTAAATAATCCATTAAGGTTGGCATGGCATTAAAACAAAGAAACCACGCCAAACCATTCATGTTTTCTTCCTTTAGCAACAAGAGAAAACTCCATATCGGTACAGATTTTACTAATATACACTTCCAGCTTTTAAAAAATTAAAGAAATATATCTAAAAACACATTTCTTACTATACTTTCATGTGTGACGCTCCGCCTTCTGCCGGGCAACGCCAGATAAACCTTCTAGTTGCTTATAAAATTTAGTACTGACAAGCTGACGTCTGCTTCTTTTTTATTGCTATTACTTGGCAGACTCGGTGTGCAAAAGGAGTATAACTGCAAAAATAACAACATCCTTTCTATGTATCAGGGCTACGTCAAAGGAAAAAAAAAATAATAGAGGGCTTTTGTAGTCGGTATAACATTAGACCGTTTTTATCTAAGCACGGCAACACTGCATTACTACCTCGCAAAGTTCAAGTCTCCAATAGAAGAAAATATGACCAAGAACTCTGTGTACAGGATGAAACTTAATAAATAAATAAATGAATAAAAATATCACAATGTATCACTCGAGGCAAAATATTTAAATCTAGCATGTCGAGCCACATTTGAAAAGGAAGCTCACTTTCTCCTTTTGGAATGAGGTTAAAATAATAACTCGGATAATAATTGGGAAGTGCGTGAGATGAAGAAAGTGACACATGTGTTTTTGTCAAAAAGATCACGTGTGGAATTACTCAAAAGAGAAATGAAACCGAGCTCTGATTGCAATAAAGCAAAACTGTAAAATACAGTAAAATAATCACTTGCACATAAATCACAACAATATTGCAGTAAAATACTCCATTCTCTTTGGTTTGGTTGGTTGGTTGGTTTCTTTGTTTAATGGCATATCAACCGGCTTGGGTTATTTAATGCCAAAGTCATCTTTGTAGTGAGTTATTTAATGCCAAAGCTGTCCTTGTAGAAGAACAGCAGTGGTAGTATTTATCAGATAGCTTAGAGGATAAGGGAGCTCATACCTTTCCCAAGTGAACACAACCGCTCGACTGGAGTTCGAACTCACTCACTCACTTTGAAGCCGCAATCCAACACGTTAGCCACCACACCGCGTTATACTTATTCTAAGTAAAGTTGGCGACCGTAGTCGAGGGGGACCCGAAGGCTCCCTTTTCAATAGCTACTACACTGAGGTGTAGGGGAGGGCACTACTCCTTCCTCCTGGATTGCCCCCCTGTACCCTTGATACGTACCTTATAATGCTGAGTGTTAAGCAAGGAGGTATCAAGTACCATTTTAAAAGTTTTTGGTATGACCCGACCTGCGATTGAACCCCGGTCTCCCAGACCATTGGCGAACACTAATACAAAAAAGAAGATAAAACCAAATGGAAACTACGATAAATCTAAGACACTGATACAAATAGGAAAAGGATAGCTGTTTTTGTTTCTTCGTATGTCAACCTTCGTGGGTTATCTAATGCCAAAGCCATAATTGTAGTGGTACTATTTAATCCATTGCTAGGGGATAAGTTGGTTCCTGCCTTTTTAAGGGTATAAATCTGAAAGTGAACATAATAGCGCAGCTGAAGTTCGAACACGCTTACTACGATGTCACAATTCAGCACTTTAGCAACGAAGCCTCGCGAAACTTCATCCGGGTCCTCGATGACTATTTTCAGGTTTAAATTCTTTCTTTTTTTTTTTTTTTAACTGATCGGAACAATGCATGAAACCCAATATATTCCATATTTCTATTCACAAAGTAAGGAAATCCATGACTTGGTGAAATCAACGATGGTCTGATTTGTACGTTTGTCTAAAATAATTTCTTCTATTCAATTTACAGAGATGCTTTCAATCTTTTATTTGGACCTCGTTCTAAGAGAGGGAGTTCGCAGGATCTCTTCTCTGCGATCTACAGATATGGTCTGCCATAACAATTACAGGAGATTGGTTAGGGAGAAGGAATTTGTCATTGAAGATTGCCTGTTTTTAATCAAAACAAACTCTCAAATAATTAATATGCAAATGGTGTGACCAGCACAATCAATATTGGTGTTGTTTGTAACAATTAATATATAGCATTGTGACATATATTAGATTTAGTGTTATATAATATCTTATTATATAACATATAATATATAACATAACTGTTATAGGAGGTGTTCGTGGTATAATGGTTACCGTCTGAGGAAATGAACATGACGTGCTGAGTTCAAATACTGGACGTGACTTTTTCCATTTCACATAGCACTGATACCATTGGGAAATGTATGAATTCAATTATTCTCCCTTCAGCTATAGGTGAATAGTATGTCAGATTGGGCTCTTTAACCCTGCTAACTGTGTTACATAGCCATATACACGAATATGGCCATGTGCGAAATGGGTGAAATGGACATCGAATGTTGATTACGATAGAACATATAAAGAACATAGGAATCTCGGAATTCGAAAACACGTAACGACTTCTTCTTCAGGTACGAAACCTTTTTTATTAACTTTGAGTTAAAGGTCTCGACGTAAGGAAGAGAGACACAATCTTCTATGCTGTCTTATTCATTTGGACCCCATCTCGTGCGGCCCTCATAGGGCGCAAGTTCACCTCACGCCTGCGAGCTCCAAAAGTCGATCCTTCTCGTTTTGCGTCTTGTACCCGACTCTCTAACTTCCTTCAGATTCTCACACAAACTTCCGCGCGTTTCCGGTGCGTGACGTCACCCGCACCCTGTCACTCCGTTTCGTCTCGGACTATCATGACATCTGAGTGACACCAACATCCGCCCGCGCGCGCCCGCGTTAACACCTTGCCTCAATGTTGCACCTAACTAACCCATGTGCTGAGCAGAAAGGTTCTCAGCCTAACTAAACTCAAAGGCATGAACCGAAATCCCTCGGCTATTATATAACAACTGGTCTCAATTCAAATCTGTTAAACTCCTCTTAAAATTGGCCTTGTTTTACATCCTGCTCATGCGGAGGGGAAATATATACAACATTAATGTTATACCAATATGATTAATAAATAACATTTTGTTATATATAAATATCAATGTCATATAACATAATTAATATATAACATGTTATATTCATATAATCAATATATTGCGTTAAAGTTATATAACAAACAGATGACAATAAGGTTATATCGCATAAGTATCATATAACATTTTGTTATATATTGATATTATATAACGTAATTGATATATAAAATTTTGTTACTGTATTTTTTCTAACTCTACTGGATATTTTGAATATAGAACTGCTTAGTACACAAAGAGATTTACATAGTCAATAATGGAAACACAAGGGCGCCTCTGGTGGTGTAACGGTTAGCAAGCGAGACTAGCAAACCTACACGAGTGAGTTCGAGTCTCATTGGGCGCCCCATTCATTCGGTCCTGTGCTACATCGAAGCAAAAGAGCTTTGTAAATTACAATAATGGAAACACAAGAAGCATGAGTCTACTAAATTAAAGACTTGTAACACAGGTGAGTTTATATATATATATATATATATGCCAGTTGGCTGGACTGTTGAAGACACCGACTGAATCTCTGCAGAGGAGTAAGACAGACCTCCAGCGAGTGTCCTGGATATGATGCAAAACTATCTGATCGTGAGGCTTCAGTCCTGGAGTTCTGGGGAATGTGGAGTACCCCTTCATTGCCCTTACTCTCAGGTCCACTCAAGCACGTATTGGTTGTACCTGATAGGGTCCCATCCAAAAAGAACAGCTTGACATTTAAACTGTAAACAAATGACTGGTATTTAATTGAATTGTTAATGCTATATAGCAATACTTGTAATCACTTAACTGTGTGAAAACGAGTGTGTAATATTAGTATAACGTAGCAATTCTTGAAACCATTGAACTGTGTGCAAATGAATGAATACAGTTCAGTTGAATAATTATCCTTAAATTGCAATTCTTTAAACTACTTTACTGCGTTCAAACAAATGATCAATATTAAAGAGGATTATTAGTGTTGGTTAAATCGTTTCAATTATTGCTATCTATGTAGAAACAATTACAATCCTGAATCATTTGATTTGGTTTCTTTATTTAATGGTATATCAAAGTTTGTAGGTTATTCAATGCCAAAGCCATTCTCTTAGTAGAACAGCAGTGGTACTATTTAACCCGTGGCTGGGAGGATAAGGGGATTCATACCTTTGTCAAGGGTATTTCTCCGAAAGTGAACGTAATAGCACGACTGGAGTTCGAACTCGCTTACTCCGATTTCGCAGTCCAGTGCTTTAACTATAACACCCTGAATCATTTGAAAATAAAATTTCTTTCAAATCATATTCAAATGAGGGCAAACAAATAACTGATGTTGAATTAAAGTGTTACTGTTACATGGCAATATTTGAAACTATTGAAAAATTTTATCAACAAAATGTGTTTACAAATCATATGGGAGGTGCCCGTGGTGTAATGGTTAGGAAATGGAAACGGCGACACGAGTTCAAATCCTGGACGAGCCTTATTGCATTTCACATAGCACGAATACCCTTGGGAAAGGTATGAATCCAATTATTCTCCCTCTATGGGTAAATAGTAGGGCAGGTTAGGTTCTTCAGCCTTGGTTGAGGCAAAAAATTGACCTTGTGTCACATCCTGCCCGAGCGGAGGGGTTGGTAAATATGACAAATCATATGGGAATATAGAACTGCTTAGTACACAATGAAATTTACATAGTCAATAATGAAACCACAAAAAGCATAAGATTTACATAGTCAATAATCAATGTCATGTAACATAATTGATATATAACATTAATGTTATGTACATATCAATATATTATATTAAAGTTATATAACAAACAGATGACACTGCATCGTTGCAGAGGGGTAAGACACAGCTCCAACGAGTGTCCTGGATATTATACAAAACTACCTAACGGTGAGGCTCCAGTCCTGGAGCTTTGGGGGAATGGATATAAACAGGATTTAGCAAAAAATAACCTGCAAGGGTTGATATGCCCAAAATCTGACTAACTATATATATATATATATATACACGCATATATACATACACATATATGCATACACACACGCACACACACACATACATACACATATATACATACACACATATATACATACATACATACATACATACATACATACATACATATATATAAACACAGTTTTCTGAGTCAGTTATTCAAAATCTATAATCCAGATGTTAAAGGCGGATGTCTACAACAACGCGTTAGGTCCTTAAGCAATAATGCCCATAGTTCGTCATTCTCAAGGCTACCTCCAAGACATTGCGTCGGGAAGCATAGAAATTAATGAGCTCTGTTCCGGGGAGCTCCCCTCCCTCTGGCAGCACCTGCTGCCTCGGCTAAAAGGGGTTAGTGCTGGATTAATTGCTCGGCCTCTGAGACGTCCCCGAAGAAGGCTAAAAGAACGTGAGCAATTTTTCACTGCTCCAAGCCTTGGAGGCTTGCTTTCGGCGGGGTAATCTCCGAGGGTCATTCAATAAGTAAAGTGAATTATGCCATAGAAGTTGGAAATAGGAAGCACTATTCAGAGTTTCACCCTTTTCAAGGATATCAATATCGATGAATCATTTCATGTTTCAAAAAACTGTCAGCATGACTTTCTTCACTAACCACTGCACCTTGAACTTTTTTTTTTACCGGAGAGTCCACGGATTGTTTTTTCAACTCTGGCTCACAGCAGAAAATCCATGTTTAGCTCATTTGTAAACATTTTTACTTTTTCTACAAAAACCTTCTTCGCTGTACACATCACACGTTCTTCTATAAATTTCACATAGTTTGCATCCACTAAAATTTTTAATTCAGATCACTGATTTGCCGCCATTTTGAATAGCCTCAGAATTGTTATTTCTGCGTGATTAAAATAGTTTTTGTCACAAACCAATTCAAAAATAGGCCGAGTTTAAATTTAGGGGAAAAATCGTTAAAAAAATATATTTCGCTTTTTTTTGTTAAATATAATTTTTTTAAAATATAATATTCCGATTTTTGTTTTTAAATATGATATTTCGCTTTTTAAAAATATATTTCGCTTTATTTTAAAAATACAATATTTCGCTTTTTTTAAATATATAATATTTCGCTTTTTAAAAAAATATAATATTTCGCTTTTAAAAAAATCCCATATTTACTAAATTACTCTGATCTAACTGACCTTGTGTCACAGTTTGATCTCATGTGGAGTTAGATGGTAAGGTACGGATCAAGGATAAAGTTGAGCAAACAAGGGAATGGAGTTGCGCCCTCTCCTACACCTCGGTGTAGTAGCTATTGAAAAGGGAGCCTTTGGGTGTCCCTCGACTACGACTTAATAGTAACTATAGATCAATAACCTAAGCGGTCAAAAACAGTTCTAAGTGTTGGAAATAAGTAAATTTTATATGAAAATTTTCGCCAATCTTCGTACGTATGACACAATAACTTATTACAGTTTACGTAAGTTTTTTTTAATCAAATGTGCGTGGAAGTATCAATTACCGTAAATTGCGGCGTGTAAGGCGTCCTTTTAATCCTAAAAAAATCTCTACAAGACTAGGAGTCGACAAATTCATTGAGGTTAAAATTCACACCTTTACCACAGAGGGGTTAACAAATAGAATGGTACGATTGAATATAGATATACCCCACTTACCGTAACTCTAACAGACCGCCACAAACATTTTTAACATTTCTCGTAATACTTTGGAAAAAATACTTCCAAACTTTTACAATAATTTAACTGATAATTTTATGTTCAAATTCTTTGTACCAATTCTCAGAAGAAATTTCAAATTGATTGACTGATTAATTATGAATTGGATTAATTTGGTTTGGTTTTATTGCATATCAACCATTGTAGGTCAATTGATGCCAAATCCTTTTTATACATGTAAATTGAATAAATTATTTCTAAACTCATTTTGTTGATAGCATTTTTAAACGAGCCTGAGCTCATTTTTTACACACATTTAAATGGTTTCACTTATTTCTATCTAATAAGAATGCACAGTTAAATGTAAAAAACAGTTCTATTCCAAACGACTCAGTTTAGCATGTCAACAAAGTTAAATGGCTCCAAGTATTGCTATGTATCACTAGCAATTCAATTAAACATTAGTTGTTTGTTTATTCACAGTTAAATGTAAAAACAGCTCTATTTCAAGCAATCAAGTTTTGCATAAGTACACAGCTTTTTGTTACATACAGTTAAATGTAAAAACAGTAAATTTCAAACAATTCAATTTAGTGTAATTACAGTTTAGATCTATTTGACCCATAGATAGGGCCCTATCAGGTGCTGCCACTCCGGGTTAGAGTGGACCTGGTAGTGAAGGGGTATTTCACATTCCCCAAAGCTTCAGCATTACTGGAACCTCACCATCAGATTGTTTAGTGTCATATCCAGGACAATAATTATTGGGGGTTCTTACCCCTCTGCAGTGATGCAGTCGGTGTTTTCTACAGCCTCAGCCGACTGGGTCATGATTAATTTTAACTGCGGGAATTATTTTAAGTCTTGGCGTTGGGGAATCGCGTTCCTTCTACGTTCATCTTTACTTTTTTTTAAAATTGTTTAAGTGTTTTATTTTTTGCACATGGTCTTATCGAATACGAATAGTTTAAAAAAAATATATTCGATCAGTAGATGGGACCCAAAGAGGTACAAAGTGGACCTGGGAATAATGGCAATGAAGAAGTACTCTACACTCCACAGATTTTCATAACTAAAGCCAAACCCCTACTTATAGTTTAGTGTCATACCTAGGACGCTCCGTTTTTGTTTTTGTTTTTTATGGAGGAGTCTTACTCTTCGACAGGGAGATGTAGTCAGCATATTCTAACCCCTGCTGACAGGACAGTAGCAAGTGGCCGGTAAGGTAGCAGAAAGTTTTAGACAGTGATAAATACGAGTTCAAATGAGAGCAGATTCCAACAAACACTAAAGCTGTTGGCTGTATCAGTATTTAAATAAACAAGAAATTCCAGAAAGATAGGCACAAGCAAAAGGAGAATTGGAGAGAGAGAGAGAGAGAGAGAGAGAGAGAGACAGACAGACAGAGATAGAGAGAGAGAGCTAGCTAACTAAACGAAAAGAAGAGAGAGAGAGATATAAAGCTGACTGAACGAAAAGGAGAGAGAGAGAGCTGACTGAACGAAAAGGAGAGAGAGAGAGAGAGAGAGAGAGAGAGCTGACTGAACGAAAAGGAAGGAGAGGGAGAGAGAGAGAGAGAGAGAGAGCTGACTGAACGAAAAGGAGAGAGAGAGAGAGAGAGAGAGAGAGAGAGAGCTGGTGGTAGAGATAGAATACTAGCGGTGGCAATGGCCCTATTTACATTCCTTTGATCCTCCCCTATTCCCCCAAGAGATATACTATCATCAACTAATGAACCAATAAATATATCTAATCTGTAATGAACGAAAAAGAACAGAAGAAAAAAAAAACACAAGAGGATGATTTATAATTCTTAAACTATATCCGTACTACTACTGCTGTCATCATCATCATCATCATTACTACAGTCTCATTCTCCCCCCACCACTATAAAATAAAATAAAGAGGAGGAAAATACAATAAACTAATGCTTTCAAACTTTGAGTCAGATTTCACCCAGAGGATGTTAGGATTGTCAAAGACCACCAAAAACTTATCCCGCAACGCACCAAGAGACTTGCCTATGATGAAAAACGATCTAGGAGCGTGGCATATCAAATGTACGCTGGTCGGGGTTAAGTCAATTCTTTAAAGTAACACCTCCATTGGCCGACTTCATTCAACCATCGTTTAAGAAAACTGGAAAAGCATTTCAATGGGAGGAAAGTGTTGAGAACACATCCACCCATCCTTATATAGAACAGTTTCATTCATTTTTTTTCCGAAGAAATTGATGGTTTAAAATACAGATGAGTAGACATAGATTGAAACGGAAATGATTCACTGGATTGAACGATTCCTGCTCCAACTTAAAACTGATCTTTTTTTTTAACTCCAGTTGGTGGTGCAACTAATTAGAAACCTTCCTCTAGTTGATTGGACCTGAGAACTTAGTTTGAAAACGGTTGGAATCGTCAGTGTTCATCAGCACATTGCATCTGTATATTTTTATCGTAAATATGTATTTAATCCTCTCCCTTTACATTTACGGTTAATACGTGACAAAAGGACAATTTCTAAGCGGACAAAAGCTGGTTTTAAATTCAGAATTTTCCTTCTTTTACACTAGTTGACTAACCGAGGCTAAAGAACCCAGTTTGCTCTACTATATATATATATATATATATATATATATATATATATATATATATATAAATTTTATTTGGTCAGATCCTGTCTACTGAGAACTTTGTTACACTTCGCCACAGCTATATCCCGGAGACAACCTCAATCCTGCCGCCAGACGCATGTATCATATCACACACACACACACACACAAGCAATCTCCATTACGACCATACACAGTAATACGCAAATTTAACACACACACACACACACACACACACACACACACACACACACACACACACACACACACACACACACACAAGCAAGCAATCTCCAATACGACCATACACAGTAATACGCAAATTTAACACACACACAAACACACACACACACAAGCAAGCAATCTCCAGATAAGCATTCATACTATTAAATATACTTAAAAACTAATATATATTTATTTACTATATATATATGTGTGTATTTACTTACTTTGTGGTCGAGTGTTCGCCAATGGGCCGGGTGACTGGGGTTCAATCTCAAGTCTAGTCATACCAAAGACTCAAAAAATGGTACTTGATACGTCCTTGCTTAACACTCAGCATTATAAGGTACGTTTGAAGGCTAAAGTGGAGCAATCCAGGGAGAGGAGTGGCGCCCTCCCCTACATTTCCATGTAGTAGCTATTGAAAAGGGGGCCTTCGGGTAGCCCTCGACAACAGTCGCCAACTTTACTGACTTTTTATATATATATATATATATATATATATATATATATATATATATATGTGTGTGTGTGTGTGTGTATGTGTGGAGGTGCCCGTGGTGTAATGGTTATCGTCGTAGGAAATGGACACGGCGTCACGAGTTCAATTCCTGGACGTGACTGATTGCATTTTACATAGCACTAATACCCTTCGGAAAGGTATGAATCCAATTATTCTTGCTCATACTATGGGTAAGGACAGACTACGGTCTTCAGCCTTGGTGAGGCAACTAGTCTAGGAGAAGGAAAACTCTGAATTCAAACCTGTTAAACTCCGCTTAAAAATTGAGGGGTTTGTATATATATATATATATATATGTTTTTGATTTTGTTTTCGTTTCTTTGCTTAATGGCTTTTAAACCTTCGTTGGTTATCTAATGCTAAAGTCATCCGAGAAGAACACTAGTGGTACTATTTAACCCATAGCTGGGGGTGATAAGGAGGTCCATACTTTTCATAAGGGTATTAGACCGAAAGTAAACGTAATAGCATGACTGGAGTTTGAATGTATATATGATAGAATTTCTAATCAATTCCGACTTTTGAGGGCAGAGAGTGCATGCAAAGGTGTTAGTAAATGAAGTAGCTAGCATGATTGGCCGTGGTTTTGCCTACTCTGTAAATAATCGGAGATGCTGGAACAGGGTTTAATCAAATTTCTTGATGGATATAAGTTGGCGACTGTAGTCGAGGGCGACCCGACGGCTCCCTTTTCATTAGCTACTACACCGATGTGTAGGGGAGGGCGCCATTCCTTTCCCTGGATTGCTCCACTTTACCCTTTATACGTACCTTATAATACTGAGTGTTAAGCAAGGAGGTATCAAGTACCATTTTTTAAGTCTTTGGTATGACTCTACCTGGGACTGAACCTCGGTCTCCCGGACCATTGGCGAACACTCTACCCACTAGGCCAATATGTTTAATTTGTTAGCGAATTATTTGTAGGTAACTTTATCTTTAAACGAATTGAGCTCATTTGTTTGCTCACAGTCAGATGGTTATAAGCATTCCTATCAAACACTAATAATTCTATTTGATATTTTTCATCTGTTTGCCTCTATTTAAATGGTTTCAAGTATTGCTATTTAATATTAGCAGTTATATTTATCAAGTATTCCAATGAAACATAGATAATTTGCCCATAGATGCATTGTTTCAAATAAGTCATAATAATTATCTTCAGTAAATAATCGAACAGTTCTATTCAACCAATAGATAGGACCTGAACAGTTACTACCACTCTGGGACAGAGTAGACATGAGAGTAATAGCAACGAAGAGGTACTCCCCTTTCCCAAAGCTCCAGCACTAGAGCCTCACCATCAGATGCAGTTTAGTGTCGTATCCAGGATACTCGTTGGGTGGGGAGGTCTTACCCCTCAGCAGAAGTTCAGTCGGCGTATTCTACAGTCCCAGCTGACTGGGCTGGATGATATGGTTTAATGAACTTAGGGAGTGAATAAACATCAACCTAAATTTTTTTAGTTAAACAAAACTTGTGACACACATGTAGAAAAACATAATTTTCTTTTCTCTTTCTCTCTTTTTTTTAAAAACTTGTTTTTCTTACGTTATATTTGTATTATGGCTTCTTTTATTTGCTTTTTCTTTGCGCAAATGTTGCATTATGTATATTTTTTTAAATTATTTCTTAAGTCCTATTTCTCTTTGAAGCAGTGACTTTTTTCTTTGTATCAAACAATTTACAGTTGCATATTTTGTATGTAAAAACTGCCATTGTGTGAGTTTTTTTGTTTCTTTTTTCTTTAATTCATCATTCCAAGGATAAGATTTTGAAAACCACCGTAACGCTTTTACCTTTCACAATTATATTATTTCAACATACAAGTATTCAACGAGCGGTTCTTGAAATCTTTGTAAAGATGATTCATTCATCTTCCGACTGGTATGGTTCTCTGCTCAGTCTGTTTAGACGGTTACGACATTTTTTAACTGAAAATAATCTCTGCTGCATAACCCGGAACTGGCGGTAATAGACATTGGTCTCTATCTGAACTCAGATAAAATAGGATTCATGGTTTAATCAAGATAATCCCATCTGCTTACAAAATGGCAATCCTCTGAATTTGGTAGACCAGTTCATATAGTCGCTGAAACTATTACTGATACAGACTACGCGGATACTCTAATGCTTCTTGCAAATAGTTGGTTAGTTGGTTGGGTTTTATGGCATATCAACTTTTGTTGGTTATTTAATGTCAAATTCATTTTTAAATAAATAATCAGTTCTATTTCAAACAATTCAGTTTAGCCCAAGTACATAGTTTAATAGTCAAAAACATTTCTATTAAGCTATTCAATTTAGTCAAACAGTTCTAATTAAAACAATTCAGTTTAGTATAAGTATAGATTTTGTTTACACACAGTTAATTGTCAAAACAGTTCTATTTCAAAATATTCAGTTTAGCATAAGTACGCAGTTTACATGTCAAAACAGTTCTATTTCAAGTAATTCAGTTTAACATAAGTACGCAGTTTAGTTCTGTTTGACCCATAGCGATGGCAATGAAGGGGTGCTCCGCATTCCCCAAAGCTCCAGCATTATTAGAACCTGACCATCAGAGTGTTCAGAGTTGCAGTCGGTGTATTGTACTGCCTTAGCCGACTGGGCAAATTACTTTGAAGATAAGAAATCTGCAACCAAGAATTAAAAGACAACTTCTTAGATTGGCAAATTATTAAAAAAAAAAAAAAACTGCAAGTAAAAAATAAAGCAAAGCAGTATAAAAACAATTCTCATTTAAGAGAATTATAAAGACTGGCCCACACAAAAAAAGTATTATAAATACTCTCTCTATTCTACCTGAATATCTTGTCAGTTAAGCAACAGAACATCCGCTGAGGAAGAAAACATTATTATTAAGTTGTACTAATAGTATCAGTTGGCCTTCACACGGCTTTATCTGCCACCTTTAAGGAAAGTCTGTCTTATTTCACTGGTGGTTGTATTAAAAACCTCTAAAACTTTCTGCGTAATTGTTTATTGCATATAAACAGTGACACCTGATGAATTGATGAGATTACATGTGAACGCATTCCATTTTATATCTTATCTTACTTTCTCGGTTTACTGCCATATCAACTTTCATGGGTTATTTAATGCCAAAGCTACCTTTGTAGTGGTACTATTTAACCTATAACTTAAACATCCATCGTTTTTCTATCAACTCTTGATGTCATCATTCTAAAGTCCTTATGAAGGTTCTTTAAAGCGGAGGCGTTTATCGTCAACTTTCCCTCTCAATAAATGCTTTACTTTGTTTTTAAATCTCTCTCTCTCTCTCTCTCATATATATATATATATATATATATATATATATATATATATATATATATATATATATATTTGTTTAAAATACCAGAAATTTGGAAATTTTATTCCATAATAAATTTATTTTGCTTTTTAGAACTCATTAGATGGATTTCAAAATTCATTCTTTGGATATTCATAGTTCTCGTTTACTTGATTATATATATATATATATATATATATATATATATATATATATATATATATATATTTGTTTAAAATACCAGAAATTTGGAAATTTTATTCCATAATAAATTTATTTTGCTTTTTAGAACTCATTAGATGGATTTCAAAATTCATTCTTTGGATATTCATAGTTCTCGTTTACTTGATTATATATATATATATATATATATATATATATATATATATATTTGTTTAAAATACCAGAAATTTGGAAATTTTATTCCATAATAAATTTATTTTGCTTTTTAGAACTCATTAGATGGATTTCAAAATTCATTCTTTGGATATTCATAGTTCTCGTTTACTTGATTATATATATATATATATATATATATATATATATATATGAGAGATGGTGATGATAATGATATAGTTTAATGTAACTTTTTTTGCTACGCCAAACCACGAAAATGGACTTTGTAACTTTTCCTAGTGAACGTGATAGAACGACTGGAGTTCGAACTTACTTATGAGGTCACAGTTCAGAACGTTAGCCACTACGCTGCGGGGACCCCCATCACATCTGATATGTAACTCAAAAATCAAGAATAATAGAGAATCTAATAGTATGTAATAAAACGTATTCATCATTTTATCGATACGTTACAGTCGACTAAACATTTATTGAAAAATTCATGAACCAATCCGTTCAATTTTTAGTAATAGTAAGGCAGACGAAGTTAGTCATCTTTGGTTCGGCAACTAATAAAGGAGAAGGAAAATAATATAATTATTAGAATTAGACAGAAATACTTGAAACCATACAACAGTGTGCAAATTGTACTCGACATACTTGTTATATAACTGTAAATTATTTGTATTAAAATAATTAAAGCTATAAAAGCTTACTAATATTCATTATGAATTAATTGAGTAAGTAAAGTTGACGACTGCAGTCGAGGGCGACCTGAAGGCTCCCTTTTCAATAGCTACTACACCGAGGTGTAGGGGAGGGCGTTACTCTTTTCCCTGGATTGCTCCATTTTACCCTTGATACGTACTTTATAATGCTAAGTGTTAAGCAAGGAGGTATCAAGTACCATTTTTAAAAAGTCTTTGGTATGACTTGACCTGGGATTGAACCCCGGTCTCCCGGACCATTGGCGAACACTCTACCCACTAGACCAATGAGCCGGTTAAATTAATTGAAACCATATAAAATTAAATAAAATAATTGCCTGAAACCATATAATTATAAGTATTACATAGAAATACTTAAAACCAAACAATTGTTTGTAAATTAATTACATGGTTTTAAGTAATTATTTCTATCTAATCGTGGTCATTTGTTTGCAAACAGTTATATGATTTCAAGAAACTAAAAATGACCCTTAGAAAACAATTATAGCTTGAAGTCACTATTCTCAGTACAAATAACTTATAATTATATAGTATCACGTATTCCAATCTGGTCTTGATAATTTTTAAAACGTTTAAGTAAACGCGTTTTTAAATCACAAACTGCACTAAAATGAAGATGAATGAACGTCCAGTGTAATGTCTGCTTTTAGTTGATCTGGTGTATATATAGATATATATTTCTTTTAAATACCCTGTCCGGTGGCAAAAACTGCTCGGTAGATCCAAGAGTGGCAGTACCGCCTTGAGCTACCGAAACTGTGTTATCACCCTAGTTGGCGGCTGATGAGGGCAGAGTATCGCACGTGCTTTCACACGTTGTCTGATAAAAAAAAAAAAAAATTGTATCACGTATTCCAATCTGATCTTGATAATTTTTAAACTGATTTATTTGACTCATATGTCGGACCCTAAGGATCAAAGCGAACCTGGAACTATTGACAATGAAGGAGTATTCCACACATTCCAGTCCCAAAATTGGAGACTCATCATTGCATGCAGTTTAAAGTCTTACTTAAGACACCTTTTGGGTGCCGAAGGATGGTGTCTTACTCCCTCAAAAGGGGAACTAGTCAATGTATTCTAACCCTGCTACAAGGGCAGCTATAAGATTTTTCTTGACCAAGTGTTATATTTGTAATATTTAAACTTGTTCTTGATTTATGACCAGGGCAAAAAAACTACTTGAAGCACTACTACTACTACTACTACTATTCCTATTATCCTCATTATTATAATTACTACTACTACTTTTAGAAAGTTTTTCATACCAGTGTTAACTGATAGTTTTTCGCTGGAGTTTAAGTGACAGCAAGTCGCTTCAAGTCTCCAGGACCCTTCTCACTATTCTGGCTGATCTTAATAATGCTGGAGTCTGGATGGTCTTCACTTGTTCTCTTATTTCCAACTCTTCCAGTCCCTTTGCTAATCCTTTGGGGATTGTTCCGAGTGCACCAACTACAATTGGTATCACCTTCACCCACATGTTCCATTGGTATTTTTTTGTTCACTGGCGGGGTCTAGGTACTTATCGTTCTTTTCACTTTCTTTTAATTTTATTCTGTGGTCCGCCAGAATAGCAATGTTCATTATTCAGTCGGTTCTTTTTGTTGTTGTTGTTGTTGACTATCACTAGGTCTGGTCGTCTGGCTGGGATTAGGTGATTTGTTGGTATTTCAAAATTCTAGAGAATTTTGTACGTCTCAATCTGTTGGATGGATTCTGGGAAGTGCATATACTACTTTTTTTTTTTATTGTTGAAGTCAAATTTCTTGCACAATTCACAGTGGATCACCGTTCATTATTATTATTATTGCTGTTGTTGTTGTTCTTGTTGTTTGTGTGTGAGTTGGGGGGGACTGGTTGTGATAATCTTTCTCTTAAATGGGTCGAATCAGCGGCAGTTTTTTTTCTTCTGTTTTTGTGGCCCAACAGGCGCCACTCAAACCAGGATTTGTGGTGACAGCGAATAAATATTTCAGCCACCAAATGGGTTGAAAGATTAGCATTAATTATTCCGATAAGGAAGAATATCAGTGTGTATACCCAGTTGTTTTCAATTCATCAACTCGAGAATAACACCGTTCTCCCTCCCCCCCCACATCCCATTGAGTGCAGTTTCGTAGGATCTACTTTAAGTTTACGAAAGAAGTTCCTTGATTAAACGTGCTATGATCTCCGGGAAGTCAAGCGGAAAAAGAAGGCTGGTCTCAAGACAAGCAACGTCAAGATTTGTTCTGGGTCAACAATCAACCCCATAAAATATGACCCTACTAAAAGATCAAGGAATTGGCGTTCGGGTAGCGGCAATACTGAGTTATATAGACAATAAACATTGCTTGAAATGGAATATAAGTACAAACTTCAGGAGTGATTAGGGTGGCGAATATAAGTTTCAACAAACCTCTATTATTTCATCTATTTCACGAAAATTGTACAATAAAAAACTATAAATATTTTTGATGATCATCATCATCATGTCATGCCGCGAGCATGGATTTCCCTGACTATCCCTCGCCATTCGTCTCTATCGTCCATCGCATTCGGCAGGTCCTCTAGAGTACATCCTGTGTTTGTACAGAGCTGTTGAAGAAAGTTTCTTGGCAGATGTTCAATACCTGCTCGTCCGTATGAAGGTGTCCACTGGAGAACGTCGCTTATGAGCTCGCTCTTACTTCTCCAGGAGCGTCCTGCATGCCTTGTTCGTCTGATTTGAATAGTTTAAGAGATGGGAAGTAGGTGACCGTAGAGCTGCTGTTTTGTGGGATACTGCTTCCAGGTTTTCTTCAACATAGCTCGTAGCATTCTTGTGCAATTGCCGTCAAGCTTTTTCTCCATGCACTTAATTAGCGTCTATGTGGTACATCCATATAGTAGTATGGATATGACTGCTGCTTAGAAAAAATTGCGTTCACCATTACAACTGGCAAGGATTAGTGATTATATCAAACTTATCAATTGTTTAAACTTTTGGTTTTGGTTTGGTTTTTGGTTTGGTTTGGTTTATTTAACAGCAGAAAAATTCCTTATGGGTTATTTAATGCTAAAATTGGATAAATTTGTAAGTCATTTGGTTTCTCCGTTTAATGGCATATCAACTTTCGTGATTTATTCAATGTCAAAGCTATCCTTGTGGAAGAACAGCAATAATACAATTTAACCCATAGCTAGGAGGATAAGGGAGTTCAAACATTTCCCAAGGGTATTAGTCTGAAAGTGACCGTAATAGCGTGACGGTATTTGTTGCACGCCCCACTAAAAGGGAGAGTACGGTACAAGGCCTATAAGGTAGGTCCGGGCGCAGGGTCGTAGCCCAGACATGCTCAGCATGTTTAAAAATGCCTCGGACCCAGTCGGAATTCCCCTAAAAAGAGATGCCTCAGGCGCCAGGCTATAAATCTAACCCCTCTGAGGAGGGTTAGAGCCAAGGGGGGGTGGTCCCCTAAGGCCTAAGGAGTATCGGTTGCGTGGCGTGAATGCTGAGCTTCTCCGGCACCCATGTCAGGCAGCCTCGACCGAGTATCCACCACCAGAGACAAGACATACCCCACCAGATCTGTGCTGTCGTGCCACGGCCGGCCGGCTGAAGTCCATCCCATCTACTGGACTACCCAATTTCGAACTCGCTTACTTCGAGGCAACAGTCCAGCTCTTTAGCCATTACGCCACGGGGACTTGATGATATGTTTAAGTTTGGTTGCTTGCTTTGTTTAATGGCATATCAAACTTTGTAGGTTATTCAATGCCAATGTTATTCTCCTAGAAAAACAGTTGTGGTACTATTTAACCCATAGCTGGGAGGATAAGGGGGTTCATACCTTTCCCAAGGGTATTTGCCCGAAAGTGAACGTAATAGCGCGACTGGAGTATGAACTCGCTTACTATGATTCCGCAGTCCATCGCTTTAACCATTACACCACGAGGACACCCCCATAATATGATTTGAAGCCATTTTAGCTAGTGGATTTTTTACGAAGGGAATTACTGATTATTCAAAATTTATCAACTGTTAAGACTTTTGGGTTGGTTTATTTCTTTAACAGCAGATCAACTCCTCATGGATTATTCAATGCTGGAAATCGATTCATTAGTTAATATTTGATTGTGATCATGACAAATTTTCAACGTCCCATTGCAATGTTTTTATTTTAATTGTACTTTTTTATTTGTTTATAATCATTAATTTGCACACAGTTATATGGTATCAAGTATTCCAATCAAATACAAATAATTTGCACAGTTATATGATATGAAGGTTGGTTGGGTTTTGTAGCATATGTGGCCTTGTAGGTTATTAAAAACTAAATCTTGTATCAAATATATGTGATTGTAAAACAAATAATTTGTAGGTAACATTTTTAAACGAGCGAGAGGTCATTTGTTTGCTCGCAGTTAAATGGTTGCAAGTACTAATATACAACACTAATAATTCTATTTGATATTAATCATTTACTTGGAAACACGTAAATGGTATAAAGTATTGCTATTTAACTTCAAGAATTCAATTTAACGTAGTATAATGGTTATCGTCGTAGAAAATGGACACGGCGACACGAGTTCAAATCCTGGACTAGACTGATTGCATTTCACATGGCACAAATATCATTGGGAAAGGTATGAATCCAATTATTCTACCTCCAGCTATGGGTAAAATAGTAGCACAGATTGGTTCTTCAGCCTTAGTAAGGCAACTAGTCTAGGAGAAGGAAAACTCTGAATCCAAACCTGTTAAACTCTGCTTAAAAAATTGACCTTGTGTCATATCCTGCCCGAGCGGAGGGGTTGGTAAATACGGTTATTTATTTACACAAAATTAAATCGTTAAACTGTTTTATTTGACTCCTAGATAGGACCCTAACAGGTCCTACCACTCCAGGTTAGAGTGGGCCTGGGAGTAATGGAAATGAAGGTATAGTCCACAATCTCCCAAAACTTCAGGACTAGAGCCTCACCATCACATGGTTTAGTTTCATATTCAGGACACTCGTTGGGGGAGTGTCTTACCCCTTCTCTAGTCTCAGCTGTTAGGGTTATATGGTATGAAGTATTCCTATCAAAGGATAATGATTTTTAAACAGATTCATTGTTGGAACTGTAACAGGTACTACCACAAGAGTCAGAGTGGATCTGGGAGTAATGGAAATGAAGGTGTATTTTATTTTCGCCTGAATTTCAGAATTAAAACATAACCCCCTGGTTGCATTTTTAAATACATATAAATATTTTACTCTACTTAACAAAAATGGATATATGAATGTCAGCGACGATCAAATGGAGGATGATAAACCTGATTGATTAATTGATCTTAATGGCATATCAGCCTATCTAGGGTTATTTTATGTCCAGAGGTTTGGGAATCACGGTCATTGTACATTCATATTTACATTTTTTGAGAGTTCCTTAAGAGTTCCTTTTTTTATACACGGTTCTATCAAATATAAATAATTCTTTTGCACAAGTTTCTATCGAATACGAATATTTTTTACTCAGATATAGGAGTCTAAGAGGTACTACCACTCCGGTTTAGAGGTGCCCGTGGTGTAGTCGTTATCGCCGTAGGAAATGAACACGGCGATACGAGTTCAAATCCTGGACGAGACTGATTGCATTTCACATAGCACTAATACCCTTGGGAAAGGTATGAATCCAATAAGTCTCCCTCCAGCTATGGGTAAATAGTAGGACAGACTAGGTTCTTCAGCCATGGTTAGGCAACTAGTCTAGGAGAAGGAAAACGCTGAATTCAAACCTGTTAAACTCCGCTTAAAAATTGACCTTGTGTCATATCCTGCCCGAGCGGAGGGCTTGGTAAATAGTACCACTCCGGTTTAGAGTGGACCTAGAATTAATGCCAATGAAGGGGTATTCCACACTCTCTAAATCCCTAGAATCGGAGCCTCAGTATCAGATGCAGTTTAATGGACATTCCTCTTTTTTTTGGTGGAGGAGAGTCTTAAACCTCTTCCGGTGATCATATTTACCTAACCCCTCCGCTCGGGCAGGATATGAAATAAGGTCAATTTTTAAGCAGAGTTTAGCAGGTTTGAATTCAGAGTTTTCCTTCTCCTAGACTAGTTGCCTCACCAAGGCTGAAGAACCTAGTCTGCCCTACTATTTACCCATAGCTGGAGGGAGAATATTTGGATTTATACCTTTCCCAAGGGTATTAGTGCTATGTGGAATGCAATCAGTCAGGTCCAGGATTTGAACTCGTGTCGCCGTGTCCATATCCTGCGACGATAACCATTACACCACGGCCACCTCTTCCGGTGATACAGTCAACGTATTCTATACCTCGACGACAGAGTTAACAATGAAACCGGGTCGGTTTGTTAACGTGCGTTGACAATCAATCAAGTAATACATTTTAATTTATTTCGTTTTATGATTACAGTTTCTTTTCATTCCATTTTCTCCTCGAACCTCTGGACTTTAAATAACCCTAGACGAGTTAGCATGCCACTGAAATTAACCGATCAGCCATTCATGATTTTGTGTTTTAATAGATTTGAATAATTCTTTTACTTTTCTCAGTTTATCTTATATTGTCTGATTTTTTTTCTTTAAATTCTGTTTCCATTACTTCTTCCTCCACGACGCATTTAGAAAAAAAATTCAGTTTGCTATTCCAAACTCTTGAATCTGGTTACCCAGGTTTTACCATTTCAAAGAACCGAAGAGCAAGAAATCTTATGTCAACAATTTCGTTGAAAGAAAAACCAGTTGAATTTTCAGCCGGAAAGAGGTTTAAATATCCGCCATAAAATGTCGAATTTATTCACTTTTTTTTTTTTTTGCAGCTGTCGGTCTTTCCCCGCGTCTTTTTTTTTTTCTTTCTTCAAAGAGCAAAAATGTTGAGTCATGAAAAATAAACTTGTAAAAATGATCGGAATAAAGTTATTTAGCATTAAATTTTGCTTTGAGGGAGACATTTTGAATTCATTGGCGTCTTAAAGGTCGTGTATATATAAATATATATATATATATAAGCAAGAAAGAAAGAGTGTAGAAGATTGAAACGATGCTGGAACCCCTATACCAAAAAGATTTTTAAGGAATAAAATTCTACACTCTTTCTTTCAAGCAAATATATATATATATATACTAGCTTGTAAGAAAGAGTATAGAAGATTGAAACGATGATGGAACCCTTCTACAACAAAAAAATTTCAAGGAATAAAATCGGGAAAAGATGATGACATAATATAGTACGATCCCTCGCAACAATCTGCCAGATATCCAAAACTGGAGTAAAATATACCAAGCTTTGTTACCAGGCCATTGGCCTAATGGGTAGAGTGTTTGTGTATAGTCCGGGGTTCAATCTTAGGTCAAGTCATACCAAAAACTAAAAAGGTACTTGATGCCGCCTTACTTAACCGCATTATAAGATAAGGATCAAGGATAATATATATATATATATAGTGTGGCTAGATATTAGCTTCCCGTAGCTGGGATCGAAACCGGTTGACTCAAACGTCAAGCCAAACTTCTAACCATTCAGCCACGAGAAGCCATTAGGTGCGAAGTAAATTTTAAACGGTTATGAATCACAATTACTATTGTTTACATACATCCGTTCAATGGCTACCGAGACCTCAATTCATATATGAAGAGGCTTGCAATATACGCTAATGGCAACACGATTACTTCTTCGCAAGATATATATATATATATATATATATATATATATATATATATATATATATATATATATATATATATATATACTCAGTCCCTCTGAACGAACAGGATGCAACACAAAGTCAATTCGTTAAGAGAAGTTTAATTGATTTGAATTCAGAGCTTTCCTTCTCCTTGACCAGTTGCCATACCAAGGTTAAAGAGCCCAGTCTGCCCTACGATTTATCTATAACTGGAGGGAGAGCAGTTGGACTCATTCCTTCCCAAGTGTAATACCACTGCATGAAATACAAACAACCTCTTTCTGGATTTGAACTAAAGACGCCGTGTCCATTTCCTACGACCGGTGCTTAGTTGGTATATGGTCGAATCTGGGTTTAGCCATGTGCATTATTTACTAAGGAAAACAGTTAAGTTTAGAAAGATGAGCCGAGCCAGATAGCTTTCCAATTGGTCTGTGAGACGCCACGAAACAATATAACTTTTTGTCTGGTTTTTTTTGTTTAACGATATATCAACTCCTTATGGGTTATTTGAAGCCGAATTTTGATACAATTGTAAATGTTTTTATTCCAGTCATAACTATCGATATTTTCCAAGTTTCAGTGTGATATTTTTTCTTAAATCACACATTACCGGGATTCATACCAAAGACTCAAAAAATTGTACTTGATACATCATTGCTTAACACTCAGCATTATAAGATACATATCAAGGGTAAAGTGAAGCAATCCAGGAAAAAGAGTAGTACCCTCCTCAAAAATTCGGTGTAGTAGCCCTCGACTACGGTCGCTAACTTTACTTTGTAAAAATCATTTGTTAGGAAGTTTATTTTATTTATTTGTTTGTTTGTTAAGCCTCTTTGCGCATCTCTCCGTTTTACTATCTTCTCAAATGAACCTTTAAAATAAAAGGAAACTTTGCTCAGAACATATACATTATTGAGCCAATTTATATATGCTGATAAAATTCTGTTTAGTAATTCATCTGATAGTTCCTAAAAATGCTATTTCTTACTTTTAATTCGGAAATCACCTAATTTAATCTTAATTTATTTTACCCTATTGCTGTTTTTGATCTAATTAGGCAATTTGTTCTAAAAATATATTACTCTATTAGCAAAAAAATACAATTGGTTTGTAGACTTAGTTTTGTAAATCTGTCTAGACATCAAATTTCCAGAATTAGAAATTCCATTAACTAATTTGAAAGTTTAAATTAGATCACCTCTCATACTTTCGAGAAAAGTAAGTTGGCGACCATAGTCGAGGGTGACTCGAAGGCTCCCTTCTCGATAGCTACTACACCAAGACGTAGGGAAGGGCGCTATTCCTTTCCCTGGATTTCTCCACTTTACCCTTGATCCATACCTTATAATGCTGAGTGTTAAGCAAGGAGGCATCAAGTACTATTTTTTGAGTCTTTGGTATGACTCGATTTTTGATTGAACTCCGGTCTCTCGCTAAGCCAACGGACCTGTTTGAGAAAAATAGTTGATCTTAATTTCCCCCATGTGACTATAACCATTTAGTCTTTTTATCAATTTTATCACTTTTTTTTGTACATCTTTCAATCTCAATATCACCCTCCAATTTCTGTGTCTAGAAATTGGAACCCAGGTCTGACAATTATATTCTATATGAGGTCTTATTAGGGTTTTATATATTTTGGGAGATCGGCGTTCAATCCCAAGTCGAGTCATACCAAAAATGGTACTTGATGCTGCCTTACTTAGCACTCAGCACTATAAGGTGAGGGTCAAGGGTAGTGGAGCAATCCTGGGAATGGAGTAGTTCCCTACCCTTCATCTGTATGTAGTAGCTATTGAAAAGGGAGCCTTCGGGTTACCCTCGACTATGGTCACCAACTTTACTTTATATGTATGTGATATCAAGTGTAACTAATAAAATTTATGCATAGCTATAAGTTTTAAAGTAACTATTACTGTTCAAAAATAATAATTTGTTTTCCCAGTTATATGGTTTCAAGTATTCCTGTCTAATATTAATAATTATAAAGTTTCATGCTAGTATTTCTTCTTGATAATGATTTTTTGTTTGCATAGCATGCTGGTGGGGAGGGAAGGGAGGATAAATACATATGTGACCCATAAATGGGACCCTAAAATGTACAAATACTCTGAATTGAAATAGGTTTGGTTTCTTTGTTTAATGGCATATCAACCTGCGTTGGTTATTTAATGCAAATCCATCTTTGTAGAAAAGCAGGGATACTATCTAACCCATTGCTGGGGAAGGATAAAAGGGTTCCATACATTTCCCAAGGGTATTCGTCCAAAAGTGAAAGCAATAGTACGACTGCAGTTCGAACTGGCCTACTTCGAGGCAGCAGTCTAGCACGGTAGCAATTACGCCACGGGTAATCCCTCGTCCTACCACCAGTCTGAATCAGAGTGAACCTGTGTATAGTAGCAATGAAGGGGTAGTTCCCCACCCCATAAAACTCCAAAAGTAAAGCTTCACCACCGGATACAGTTAAGTGACACACACAAAATACTCCTCTTTGGTGGGGAGTTTTTCCCCTCTAAAGAGAGTGCAGTCGGTATATTCTAAACCCCACTAACAGGGTGTGGGAGTTACTTGGCATCCTGATGGTTGAAAAGTTTATGGGAGAACATTCGAGTCCACTGCTTTAAGATTCCTTTTTGATCGCCTCTAAGACGTATGGGCAATTTGTTTAATCTTCTTCGACGCGGTGGCAGGATCAGACACAAGATCGGTTTAATGCAGGACCTCCCAGGAAACGAGCCACTTTCTTGACATCCCCTTGAGGAGGGGATGATGTCTGGATAGACGTCTTTTCGAAATTGAACGGTATGAATAAGGTAAAGACAAAAAAAAAGATGGGTGATGTTTTCAGATTGTAATCTATAGCAAGTGTTAATCGTCGATTTGGTTGTTTAATGGCATATCAACCTTTGTAGGTTATTTAATACCAAAGCTATTCACCTAGAAAAACAGTTGTGGTACTATTTAACCCATAGCTGGAAGGATAGGGGGTTCATACCTTTCCCAAGGGTATCTGCCCAAAAGGGAACGTAATAGCGCGACTGGAGTACGAACTCGCTTACTACGATTCCGCAGTCCATCGTTTTAGCCATTACACCATGAGGACACTCCCACAAAATTTTGAAGAAATGGCCTTATTTTCACATTTCACCGTAACTCTTTGTGTATAACACGCACACAGGCCTAATACTCAGACTGAAGTTTGGACTATTCAATTTAGGGGGGAAAAAAGAAATACTAGCGCATAATACACACTGATTAAAAAAAAAACCAACAATTTATAGCGAAATTTAACGTAAATTTTAGCATTCGTTTAAATTTTTATTGTTCCCTATTGACTAAATATAAGAATTTATGTAGTTTACATTATGTGTTATTCAATATTGCTCGCAACATTAAGTCCTGGCCGCAACACCCCACAAGACACCAACTATATGTCCACCAGCCTCACATGACGAAAACCATCCAAGTTAGACGAACCAGACATGCAGGACACTGCTGGAGAAGCAGGGACGAGCTCATCAGTGATGTACTCCTATGGACCCCCACATATGGCCGAGCAAGGGCAGGACGACCAGCTCGAGCATACATACAGCTGCTATGTGAGGATACGGGATGTAGCCCCGAGGACCTGCCAGAGGCGATGAACGATAGGGAGAAGTGGCGAGAGAGGGTCAAGGATATCCGTGCTAGCGGCACGACACGATGATGATGATGACATTATGTCTTACAACACAAAATTTACATTGTATCTAGAGTAAATACACGGACATGTTCACACAGAAAATGCATCAAGCTTGCTGCGAAAATAAACTCACATTAGGAGACACAAAATTAATAATAAACACACATTCCAGTGAATATTTCTCTGCAATGATGTAAAAAATTACTTTGGATTATAGATATCCCTTACTTTTAGTCATCCTGTTCTAAATATGGTGAGACACGTCATCGAAAAAAAGTAAATTATATAGTTCTCGTGTATCATACGAACCCCAAACATTTAGGCTGGAAAAATAGTGCGTCTTATACTTAAATAATAAATTCCTTCATACAAAATGGCAACAACAATGGAGCAATAACATCCACAATAAACTCTTCCAAATTCAGCCAACCTTGGGAGAGTGGAGACCAGCATCGAGAAAATCAAGAAGAGAACAAGTTGTTATATCCCGATTGCGAATTGGTCATGCAAGGCTTACTTACTCTTTCATTTTGAAACAGGAACCACAACCACAGTGTTTGACCTGTCAGACAACTTGCACAGTTAAACATATTCTTATAGAATGCAGATCTTTCGCTGTTATCAGAAAGCGATTTTTCAAAGTAAATAGCTTAACTGATCTGTTCGAGAACGTCAATATAGATGACATTCTGTCCTTCTTGAGAGAGACAGAGTTGTACCAAAAATATGACAACTTAAAACTGGTTAATCTTGTGCAAACAAATGAAATCTAGCTAATAGAAAATTTTACCTACGTAAGTATTCGTTTTGAAATCTTTGGTTGAATATGTATATATATATATAGAGAGACATAATTTGGCGTTAAAGGACCTACAAGGGTTGATATGCCATAAAAACCAACCAACCAACCAACCAACCAACCAACCAACCAACCAACTTAAATAATGGCGATAGTAGATCGGATGACGTTTATGTTCGATGTTAGTTAACAGAAAAGGATTGATTATTCTCTATAACAACGGCCAACCGCGTATTTCGCAAAATGACTCTGCAGAAATTGAATAGATTGGGTTACCAAAATCTAATTATATTATCTAACATAAATTTTGTTCCAGGATACTATGTTATCTCTTAATTGATTATGTTGTAAAAGTATAGAAAATGGCCATTATTCCCTTCAAACTTTGCTTTTGTGCCTTGGATTATGAAATGTGAAAATTAACCTATTTCATAAGTAAAAACGTTGCACATTTTTTAAAGTTTGAATAAAACAACACAGGAATCAAAACTAATACGTATTCATACTAAAGTTATAGAAAAACGAACAAGAATTTTTTGAAGTGACTAGTTTTTTTTTTAGATTTACAACTATAATCACTTTCATGTATCAACCCCCAACTATGGTCTCCCATCATGTTTTACTTATATGCTCCTTGGCATCAAAAGCAAAAAGAAAAATATGTCTTCTCAATTTACTTTAAGTATAAGCATTTAAGAAATAACCCTTTTTCTTCCGGAACAAGAAAAATTTAAAAAATTCGTTACACAGTCTTATTAGATATCACTAACAAGCCATTTGTTAGAAAATTTCTTAATAATTGTAGATTAGTTTTAATTTAGACCACCCCTTGCTTACCTCCAGGCAAAAGCTTCAGTTGAATAACAACCAGGTCTTTACTTGGTATAGCCTTGGCAGCTGAATAGATACTTACAGATAAATATGTGTGCTGACAAGTGCATATACAAATAAGAAAGCACATAGACATTCATATACAGAGACAGAAGAAGAGGGAGCATGTATCCTGAACAAACTTGTGAGCAGATGCAGCCTTGTGACGAGGATTGAATACTATTGTGATCCAAAGACCCTCTTGTTCGGTAGACTGATCACTGAACGGTCTAAGAACAAACTCAGGGACTCCTTTAAAAAAGTGGACCCTTATCTCTTGTGGAATCGTTTAGCGCCAACGGGCAATGGGAGTTGCAGGCAGAGGAACATATGAAAACAAGGTCTTTCAAGCAACCTCTTAATCAGAAACGAACCGCAGGGCTAGATCAGAAGAAGAGGCAACGCCTTAAAAAGAGAATTACCCTCCAGTTACCAGCCCTGCAGCTGACAGAAACAGAAAAAAAAATTGTTTCGTGCGGGTCTTGCCAGCCATTGACAGCTTTATAATAGAGGTGCCCGTGGTGTAATGGTTATCGTCATAGGAAAGGGACACGGCGACACGAGTTCAAATCCTGGACGAGACTGATTGCATTTCACATAGCACTAATACCCTTGGGAAAAGTATGAATCCAATTATTCTCCCTCCAGCTATGGGTAAATAGTAGGGCAGACTAGGTTCTTCAGCCTTGGTGAGGCGACTAGTCTAGGAGAAGGAAAACTCCGAATTCAAACCTGTTAAACTCCGCTTAAAAATTGACCTTGTGTCATATCCTGCCCGAGCAGAGGGGTTGGTAAATAGGACAGCTTTATAATAGACAGATAATCCTCTCTTAAATCTTCATTAAGATATAGGGTGCGTATTAATCTAGCTTACATTATCGCTATCAATTGAGTCTATATTATCAGTATGAGTATATTGTAATTCCCGACCATAATTCAAAGAAAATGATTGAAGCACCGTTGTAGAAGGATCAGATCCTGGGTTGTGCAAATACTATTTGTTTGTATGGTCAAATTTCAATTTCTTGCACAATTCTCAGTGGATCAACTTGCCCACCCAGTCATGTCTAGTCTTATACTCTTTCTGTGCTAATTTGCTGCACTCACTTATCATGCGATTGATGGTTTCGTCTCTATTACCACATAAACTACATACGCTGTTTTGTTGCGTCTTATCAATTTTTGATTTGATATGATTGGTTCTTATGGTGTTTTGTGCTGCTATTAAAAGAGTTTCAGTTTTTCTCTGAAGGTTTTCCTTTCTTAACAACGAGTTCGTTTTCTCGTGGTTATTCGAAATAGCAAAGTCCACAATTCTGCAATTCTGCTTATTAGTCGCTTAAAACCTCTATACTGTTGTTTTTTTTCCCCCATTTTTGTTTTCTGATCATGGTCGTTCTATTGGTCCTCTTGTTTTCAGTATTGTTTCTGATGGCCGCAATCAGTCTTCCTCCGCGCTTTTCTATGGAGTCTTCAAGTCGTTGTATTGATTCTTCAATGCTGGCAAGTTCTCTTCCTTCTTTTCTTGACACATGTAGTCTGTCAACATCATCTCTGGGATGCATGGTTATTTGTTTTCTTATTCTCTGGTCCCCACTAAGAATGATCCCGAATATCTTACGAGGGAGACAGCCCAGGTATTTATTCCTTTAATACGGCTTCTGCTATATAGTTTGGTCTCGTGTAGCTGCAACCGTGTCTGCCTGTGCAACATTGAACTTATCACTCACAAGCTTGCAGTAGGCGTGGACCAGCCCCTTCTTTATCTTCGTTTCAAGAAGCCGAGCTATGAATTAATATGAATATATATATAAGAATGTACTAATATTGAGATACTATTCGAATATAAAGGCTAAGATAGGTAAATCAGTTGATATATCATTTCTATCTTAACTTTTCACACGTGTGGTCGATTCATGCTTGTTTTACTTAACATGTATAAAGAATCAGCACTTCAAATGTTTTTAATTAGACATTACCGAAGCAACATAGGATTAAAGAAAAAGAAAAAAAAAACAATTAAAAAAAAAGATGTTAAGATAAAAGTAATCGCGTGAGAGTTAACTTTTGAAACTTCTTTTGTTTTGGTGAAAATGAATTTACTCAATTATGATGTGGTGATATTTAGATTGCAAGATTTCTTTTGATTGGTTTAAATATCATAGAAAGACCAATTTGAGAGGGTATGAGGATCAGTGAAAAAAAAAAAAATTAAAAATTAAAAAAATAAAAAAAGATGGCGTACTTACAGACGATACAATTTTGGCATATTCGCAAAAAGCAAGTCCGGTATATCCGTCAGGAGATTATCGTTTAGACGTCTGAAAGGATAAAAATGATATAGAAAAATTAATTTCGACAAATAGTGGAATTATAATTAAATAAATAGATATATAATAATTAAAAAATATTATTATTGTTATTTTCTTTACTCCTTCCAATTTTTTTACACCAACGTTAGATGATAGAGTTTCACGGGAGTCTGATAAGAGGGAGAGTAAAATGTTTTGCATTATTTATTATTTATTATTTGCGATGCGTTTGCTGAAGCAGTTCAAGCTGTTGTAGTTGGGGCGCTCATACGCTGTGCATCGCTTCATTCCTTGTGTGATTTCCAAGACCCATAGATGAACATGCAACGACGACTAATTCGGAACATATGCTCTACGAGTTCGAACAGCACCCGGAAGCAACCAAAAACATTTGTTGTGCGAAAGGTAAAGACGCTGTTGAACATGGATGGCTCACAACCCAGTCGTCTGGGGCATTAGAACACACCGACTGTATATCTGCAGAGGGGGTAAGATCGCCCACTAACCATTGTATTGGCATGACACTAAACAATCTGATGGAAAAGCGGAGTATCCCTTCATTGCCAGGTCCACTCAGGCCTAGAGTGGTAGGACTTGATAGGGTCCTACCTTTGGGTCAAATTGAACTGTTTAACATTCAAACTATGTGCAAACAAATGACTTAATAGAACTGTTTGGTCATTTAAATGTATGTAAATGAGTGATGTTTAAATGAATTGTTAGAGATACATAGCAATACTTGGAATTATTTAACTGCGTGCTAAAGAATGAACTTAGACTCGTTTAAAAACGTTATTTACAAAATGTGTTTACAAATCATATATATTCAATATATATGTATAAAGAGGAGATAGAATTGAATAACCTACAATAGTTGATATGCCATAAAACCAAACTATTTAACAGTGTATAAACAATAGCAATACTAGTGTCCAAACAAATTAGTTCTAACTCACTTAAAAATGAAATTACCAACAAACTAATCTCTTACATATAAAATATATCCATTTAACTGTGTGCAAGCAAATAGAATTATTCGTATTGAATAGCAATACTTGAAAACATTCAACTGTATGTAAACAAATGATTAATGATAAATAGAATTATTTGTATCTAATAGCAATACTTGAAAACATTTAACTGTGTGTCAAAAAAAAAAAAGAATGAACTCAGGCTCATTTAAAAATGTTATCAATAAAATGTGTTTACAAATCATATATATTTAATATATGTATGAATGAAGAGGATTTGGCATTAAATAACCTACAATGGTTGATATGCCATAAAACCCAACCCAACCAAATCATATGTATTTAATATATGTATGTATGAAGAGGATTTGGCATTAACTAACCTTAAATGGTTGATATGCCATAAAATCAAACCAAACTAAACAGATGGCTCAAGAAATTTCACTCAGGTGGCAAGAATCTCGCCAATCAAACAAATTCAGGTTGGCCAAAAACAATAGATTCCAAACAATAGAAGGAAATCTGGCGAGTTGCACTCGGTATTAAGTTAATTCATAATCTTCACAGCCTCGGCCAAAGCACTTGAAACTACAAAATTGTACCTCACGTTAACAAAACATTTCCAAACATTTGACTCACTTTCGTATTTAGTCGACAAAAAATCAGTTTTTTCTTAAATTAGGACTTTGCAATGGTTAAAGTTGGTATTTGGCGAAAACAAGGTTATTATACAACAGTTATTTCTATCTTCTGGAGACAATAAAAAAACTTTGATATAAAAAAAATGCTTTAATGGGATTCTTGGATTAGTTTGTATCTATGTTAAAAATAAAGATACCAACAAAGTCTCGTAAACATTGTGCAAATAACAATTATAATCTTTTAAAATGATCTAGTCAGAAGCCATTGGAACTCTTCCAATTATTAAACAGGAAGATAAAAATGAACGTTATCAGTCATGTAAAAAGTTTATCTATTTATTTACTCATGTGTTTATTTATTTTTAAGCTCACTAATGAGCATTTAGACAATGTTTAATGCATTAGTTATTTTATTTAAATGTCTTGTTAGTATTTAAAGAGGGCGGGTCAATTTCTTAGAAACTTCACGCGTACAGGAAGCCAAATAATGAGATAATCTGAATAGGCCTCTTATCTCAAAATGATTTTATGCCTATCTTTTTTCCCGGTTTGCACTTATGTGTGTGTCTGTGTTTGAACTAGCATACCCACAATATAATTCTATTTTTTGTTTCCCAAGTTTATATCTATATATATATATATATATGATTTAATTTTGTTGGTGGTAACAAACAATGCTTAAAATTTGCTCGACAGTCTTAGGACAGAGCTAGATTGTTGTTATTAACCGATTATAAAGCATTTATATTAAAAAATAGGTGCTATTTTAAAAAATTTCATGCAATTATGACCACCATCAGACAAATGATTATATATATATATATATATAGTATTATTCGGTCCAGTTAAACAAGAGTTGGGAGTAATTCCACCAGGAGAGAAAAAAACCATTCAACAGTGAACATTTAAATTTTCCTGGTAAAGAGCTCAATGTAACTGACATTACAGAACAATAATTTCTTTAAGAAAATCAAAACCGGACACATTAGGATTATAAATTCATTTCTATACTGTTATGGGTTTTTGATTTATAACAAAAACACATAACAGGATGGAAATAAATTTATAATCCTAATGTGACCGGTTTTGTTTTTTCTTATATATATATATATATATATAGCCCATAAATGATTCCACACCTAACAATTTTATACATCCCTCATAACTACTTATACCCCTAATGAATAAAAACTCATTTTCTTAACTTGATTTAGTTTCTTTGTTTAATGGCATATCAATCTTTGTGAGTTAATTAATGCCAAAGAAATCCTTGTAGAAAAAAAAGTAGCGGTACTATTTAATCCATTGCTGGGGTGGGGTGGGGATTAAGAGGGTTCCCAATGGTATTAGTCCGAAATTGAACGTAAAAGCGCAAACTGGAATTGGAACTCGATTACAACTATGTCACAGTCCAGAATGTTAACCATTACACCGCGAGCCTCAGATGTCGATTCCCAGATGAGCTAATATCTAACTCGTCTCTGTAGTAGACTGAAAAAATCTTTGTTGAGAAGCATGACAGGAAGAGACGTGTTGAATACTAGTTCACCTGAGGATTGTCAACGTGAACCTCTGGGTCATCAGTTTTTATCCTGTTTTATTCTTGGTATATATATATATATATATATATGTATGTATGTATATGCGCAATTTTATTTTTGTTAACAGATATCTTACATTTCTCTCTCTCTCTCTCTCTCTCTCTCTCTCTCTCTCTCTCTCTCTCTCTCTCTCTGCAAAGTGAAATTAAAACCACAATGTAACACCTTAAAATTCATCTAAAAAGACAATATTCAGGTGAATATTCTCAATCTGCTATTTTAAAACGTCGACGTTTCTAGAGTTTGCCGCTTTCAAATTTTGGCTGTCACTCCCAACTAGCATAGCAGTAATACGTACGTATGTGTCTCTGTGTGTCTTCTGACGTACCCACCATTGGATTTTTCTGTTTTTGTACATCTCTGTACAACTCTGAATAATAATGTGTGAGCATTTGCTTTTTATTTCAATTCTGTTTACATTCACCATTTTTAACCCCCCCACTTTTTATTGTGTTTACCAACACCTAAACGATACGAGAAAGCAGTAATTGCAATTTTTTTTTTTTGTCTTTGCATTATTATTATTATTTTTGTCCTTTGCATCCATGATCTTTGTTTGTGTATAGATCAGGGCTTCTTAGAGTGATTCATATAGTTCCTGAGAGTGGGGGGTGGGGTGAATAAAAGTATAGGGGTTCACAGGTTGTGAATTTACTAGTCTACATGAATAAATTCTTTTATAATAGAAGAACAAAAATCGCTATATCATGTAGATGAGTTACCTGATATCGTATACAAAGCAGAATGCCTGATTGCGTATGATGGCCACTAGTGATGTGTTGTTCACATACGACTTTCTCAAAACATACAGTCATTTAAATGAATGAACGATATTAAAATGGAAAGTGCAAATTTAGACATTTTTCTTAATGAAGAATTTATGGAAATGACTTTCGATCTCAAAGCGGAACTTTTATAAACATTTAAAGGAATTGAATATAATTAAATGAACGAAAATGCTGAAGCTTTATTCAAGTGTTCAATCCATTTTACAAGCTTTTCCAATGTTGCATATGGTGGAATTTGAGAGGCTGGTTTCTTTGTTTAATGACCTAACAACTTTGATAGTTTATTTAATACCAAAGTTATCCTTCTAAAAGAACAGTAGTGATGCTATTTAAGACATTGCTGTGGGTATAACAGAATTTATACCTTTCCCAGGGTTATCTGTCCGAGATTGAACGTTATAGTGCAACTGGAGTTCGAACCCACATTCTCCGTCAGTAACACTTAAAAAAAAGCAAAAACTAAAGCATATTTCTCCGTATACATCATTCTTTTGTAAATTTCTTATGTTTTGAACTTCTTAGTCCTTAAAAATTTAATGACAGAGCTCTGTTCAAGTCTGGAGCACTCTGTTTGATTTGCCACCATTTTGAAAAGCCTCAAAATAAATACTTTTGTTTGATTAAAAAATTTTTGCTATAAAACAATCTCAAACAATTATGAAAACATATTTTAATTTTTTCCAAAAAGTCCCCCTTATTCGTTGCATGACCTTCATATATATAAAGGGTCTCTCTTCAGTCAAAAATTCCCCTTATTTAATGAAGGACACACACACACACATATATATATATGATAGATTACTCCTTCGTAAAACATTTATCATTTATTGTATGACCCTCATATATGTCCCTCCTCAGTAAAAAATAATTCCTCTTTCGTAATGAATGACCCTTGTGTGTGTGTGTATATATATATATAGGTCGGCCTTCAGTTTATAAACTCCCACATGAATATATTTCCTTAGTAAAAATAAAGAATCTTTTTTTATTGAATGACCTTGATTTTAACTGTCCCTGTTAATTTTATTCCTTTTTGTTTTTTGTACTTTTTAGTATTCCATATTCTATGAGTATGAATTTGATTTAATTCGATGAAGAAAGGCGGTAGGGAAAATGCTTGTGTGTACGTATTTGTGACAGGGCTTTCGTATGTGTACGTGTGAGTCTACTGTAGAAGCCATTTTAGTATCGACTATTTTCTTTTAGTTTCATACGTTACTGATAACTCGTCTATCGTTAATTATTTTTACTTCAGAATAACGTGATCTGTTTGTATGTAGTTGTAAAATCTAAGATCCTCTTGTTTCTCACAAAAAAAAGAAAAGAAAAGAAAAAAAAAACAACGAAAAAACCAGAAAAACACCCCAACAAAAAAAACAAACAAACCCACCCAAATTGTTTTTTTTTTTTTTTTTTGGATTAATGAAAATAGATAAAGGAATAAAAAAGTAGTTCTAACATTTGGGTCCAGAAATACTGGCTACCTTGTTGGCGGGAATTAGGATATATCTGTAGATGGGTAAAACCACCCTCGCCATCAGAAAAGGGGGTGTACTTTTTAGTATTAGATCGGAATACCATATAACTATGTGCAAAGAAATGATTATCATTATAAGTTATTACTCGAAAACGGTGGAGGGGGGGTGTCACCGTGGTGTGGTGGCTAATGTGCTAGACTACAACATCGTACTACGTGAGTTCGAGCTCAAGTCGCATTATTATGTTCACTTTCAGATTAGTCATCATAGTCATCATCATATCGCGATTCAAGCACGGATTTCTCTGACCCTCTCTCGTCCATCGCCCCTGGCAGATCTTCAAGGCTACATTCTGTACCGGCACAGAGCTGTTGTATATAGGTTATTGCTGGTCGTCCTGCCTTTGCTTGTCCATGCGATGGGGTCCACCGGAGTGTGTCGCTTATGAGTTCGTCCTTACTTCTCTGACAGTGTCTGGCATATCTGGCTCGTCTAAGTTTGATAGTTTTCGTGATGGGGGTAGGTGGCCGTACAACTGCTATTTTGTGGGGTGTTGCCTCCATAACTTGTTCAATATTTCCCGCAGCATTCTTGTATAATTGCCGTCGAGTCTTTTCTCCATACGTTTAGTTACCGTCCATATAGCGCATCCATATAACAGTATCGACACAACCGCTGCTTATTTTATCGGTCATGTCTGACTTCCAAACCCTCTTATCCCATGAGCTGTGGGTCAAATAGTACCACTCTTGTTTATCTATACCTTTTCAAGTTCAAAATGGGAATAGTTCAGTTCAAAATGGAAAAATTATCATAAGTATAAATATAAAAAATACTTTATAAATTATTTTAGCAATAAAATTGTTAACATTTTATAATACTTATATATACATAAATGTACGTATATATATATATATATATATATATATATATATATATATATACATTTATGTATAGTAATTTACAAAGCTCTTTGCTTCGATGTGGCGCCCAATGAGACTCGAACTCACTCGTGTAGGTTTGCTAGTCTAGCTTGCTAACCGTTACACCACCAGAGGTGCCCCGTACATTTATGTATATATAAGTAGTATAAAATGTTAACAATTTTATTGCTAAAATAATTTATAAAATATTTTTTATATTTATACTTATAATAATTTTCCCATTTTGAACTGGAAAAGGTATATAAGGATGGATTTAGCATAAAATAATCAACGAAGGTTGATATGCCATTAAACAAAGAAACCCAAGCTTACTTGAAACCCTATAATTGTGAGTAAATTACAAGTATTAGAAGTATATAAAATCATATGAAAATCATACAACTGCGTGCAAATTATAATAGTATTTTATAAGAATTCTTGACACCGTATTATTAGTATTAGATAGGACTGCTTGAAACCCTAAAACTGCGGGGACGGATAGTCCCTGTCGCGTAGTGGCTAACGTGCTCATAGTAACTGAGTTCAAACTCTAATCACGTAATCGGTTAAATAGTACCACTGCTGTTCTTCTAAAAGGATGGCTTTGGCATTAAATAACCTAGCATTAATTATACAAAAAAAAAAAAACAAAAAAAAAACAAGAACATATAACTGCTAATAAATTATTACTGTTAGATGGTTTTATGGTTTCAAGTATTTCTATGCGCAACCAAATGATCATTAATATTATTTACTCCTTTTCAATCTTTTTTCACGCCAGCGTTAGCCAATTGTTTCTCACTGGAGTTTGAGTGACCTGAAGTCTCCAGGACTCTTCTCAGTATTCTGGTTGATCTCAATAATGCTGTAGTTTTGATGGTCTCCACTCATCCTCTCATTTTCAAGTTCTCCAGTCCCTTTACCAATCCTTTGGTGACAGTACCAAGAGCACCAATTACAATTGGCGTCACTGTCACTTTTATCATCATCATCATCATCATCATCATCATCAAATTGGAATAGTCAATTGAAATCTTATAATTGTGTATCAATTTCTAGATTTAGATAAGGGATAAAATATAAAATCACACTGAAATGATATAACTGTGTGAAAATTCTCCGGGAGACCTGGGTTCAATCCCAGGTCGAGTCATAACAAAGACTTTAAAAATGGTACTTGATACCTCCTTGCTTAACACTCAGCAATATAAGTTACGTATCAAGGGTAAAGTGGAGCAATCCAGGGAAAGAAGTAGCGCCCTCCCCTACACCTCGGTGTAGTAGCTATTGAAAAGGGAGCCTTCAGGTCACCCTTGACTACAGTCGCCAACTTTACTTTACTTTAGATAGGAATATTTGAAATAAGACAACTGTGTATAAATTATTTGTATTAGATAGGAATACTTGATATATAACTATGTGCTAACAAATAAAAAAGTGCAATGTAAGAATGCAACGAAACGTTAAAAATACAGTTATGATTACAAACATCTACAAATGAATCAAATTTAGACATTAAATAACCCATAAGAAGTTGATATGCCGTTAAACATATAAACCAAATCAGATAAAACTTTAAAATTTATGCAATTTGATAAATTGTTTGATTCATAAATGAGATCCGAAGAGGTACTAATACTCCGGGACAGAGTGAACATGGGAGTAATGGCAATGAAGGCGTTCTCCATATTTCCCCAGAGCTCCAGAATTAGAGATTCAGCAGATTAGTGTTCTACCGAAGATACCTTTTTTGTGGGTCCGTAGCTCGTAACCCTCTACCGAGGGGTTGTTGTGCATAGCGGACGAATTATAAGCCCCGTACAACAAAGCTGTTTCTTAGATGAAGCATTGACAATTATCATCATCATGGCATTCCAACGGCTCGGTTTCTCTTGACTCCCACCCCGTCACCCGTTTCTACTAGCCCCCACTCTTGGTAGATCCTCTAGACTGGATCCAGTGTTCGCACTGAGCCGTTTAATGTAAGTTTTTGCTGGTCGGCCAACCCTGGTTTGTTCATGTGCTGGAGTCCATCGGAGAACGTCACTTGAATGGTATGTGTGATAGGAGGTAAATGGCCGTACAAATTGTTTTGTAGGATACATGTAGCATCCTTGTGTAGTTTAGCTTTTTCTTCAAGCGTTTAGTTACAATCTACGGGGTGCTGCCATACTGTAGTAAGGACACGGCTACAGCTTAGAAGTGCGTAATCTAGGCCGAATATGAATTTAAATTGTGCCAATGTATCTAGTTGCAAGACCCCAACGACAATGTCAAAGTAGTATCACCATTGGGTTAGCAGACTGTACCCATCGTGTCCTTGTAAAGCATCGTTAAAGCTATAACAGCTTCTTTTGGAAAACCACATGCAAGAAATATTGCCCCATCTTTTCTCTGTGCGTGAAATCAACAAATAAGAATGTTTCCTTCAGATTTTTGCATGTATTCCTTCAATGATTTGACGAATTGTCAGAACTTGAGAAGTTGCTGATCGAGTTCTCTGAAAACCGTCCTGATTTTTCCCTAAGAACTTTCTCAACTTCAGATTGAATACAATTGAGAAACATGGTATTATAAACCTTAGCGGCTATAGCAATTGAAGTTACACCTTTAAAGTTCTTAATGATTCTGAGGTTGACTTCGCGAAGAGGAAGATGCAGCGTTTCGTCTATTTCTTTATGGCATTTTTTTTTCAATTATAAGTGATTTTAGGTAGTAATTCTTTCATCTTACTTCCAGCGGCTTCTTTTTAAGAATCTTATCGCAACTCTCTTCCCTGACTGTCACTATACGGTTGGAATAAACTTTCTGTATTTTTAATGGCATATCAACACTTGTAAGATATTTAATGCTAAATCCTGTTTATATATATATATATATATCTCGGGCAATTGGTGAACACTAACTAGTTTATATATATATATATATATATATATATATATATATATATATTCACCAAGGCTGAAGAACTTAGTCTGTCCTACTATTTACCCATAGGTGGAGGAAGAATAACTGGATTCATACCTTTCCCAAGGGTATTAGTGCTATGTGAAATACAATGAATCACGTCCAGGATTTGAACTCGTGTCGCCGTGTCCATTTCCTACGACGATAACCATTACACCACGGGCACCTTATATATATATATATATATATATATATATATATATATATATATAAACGAATAGTTTGTAGGTAAAATTCTTAAACGAGGTAGAGCTCATTTGTTTGCAAACAGTTAAATGGTTTCAAGTATTGCTATCTAACACTAATAGTTCAAGCAAATATGATTCGTTCGTTTTCACACTTTTCAATGGTTTCAAGCATCCCTATCAAATACTAATAATTCAATTTGATAATAATCATTGTTTGCACACAGTTAAATAATTTTAAGTATACTAAAAGGATTAGATAGTTATATTTGATTCATAGATGGGACCCTAACAGGTACTTCCATTCTGGGTCAAAGTGGACTTGAGAGTAAATGTTATAGAGGAGTACTCTACATTACCCAGTGCTCCGAAATTAGTGCCTTACAATCAGATTATTTAGGGTCATATCCAGCAGACTCATTAAGGGGTTACCTATATGTAGCAGCCCACCTTATTGTACTGGTTAACAAACCCGCTAAAAACCGACTGAACAGGAGTTCGACCCTCGTTACGTAATATAGCTTAATTCCAGGTTGAGTTGTTGCCCATTCAACAATGTTTCGACTGTAAATGTCCTTCTTCAGTGCAGTGAATCTAAATTTAGAACGCCACAAGGTAATCACTAACTGGTTTATCTCCTTTGCCAACCATCACGTTCAAAATTATGTGAAGGTTATATTTCAAGTGTTGAATATTATAGCATTACCGGAAGACTAAAATCACGCTAAACTTGGGGGAAAAATGTCTTGTTCCAGAATTGAATGGGTTAGAAAGTAGCAATGCAAGTTCTAAAAATAAATAAATAAAAGTAACAACTTCAAAACCATATTCACCCGGCCGGCGCCATGGTTTGAACTCTACACCTTCTTTACCTCAGGTTCAATGCACTTGCCACTGTGCCACTGCAGGCCAAATGCAACTAGGTAGTCCAGTAATTTTATATGAGAGATATTAATGGCGTCGAAATGACTGGGAAACTTGCTTTGACGTCATTTAGAAAGAAATTACTGCAGGCCAAATTCATTTTATAATCTCTCCCTTTTCTTTTGTCTGCACGTATTTTTTTTATCCGTATATATATATATATATATATATAGAATTGCATGCATATATATTAATAATGATATAAATCTTACTGCGTGTACAGATGCAGATGTGAATACAAACATGAAGGCTGCATTTATAATGTGAGAATAAACATGTTTTTGCTTGCATACATATGTATGCGCATACATACCAACACACACACACACACACACATATATATATATATATATATATATATATATATATATAACAAAGTAAAAATAAATCCGATATGTAAATATAAAAATTTGAAGAAAAATATCAGAGAATGTATTTATATGATAATATGCTAAAGTCTAATGTTACGGTTTCTTGTTAAACCATCTTCAAAGCGATGTTATGATGCACTGTTATAATGCCTCATCTGAAAACTATTTTCCAGCGAAAAAGGAATCAAAAAAAGAAAAAGTTCTCAGCGTTCCATTATAGCTAAAAGAATTCTGTTTGAAAATGGAATGACGTAATCAGTGTTCGAAATCTTTTTTTAAAAAGCTAACTTATTTGCTATAGATTTGATTAATCGACAATATATAAGTGATATTCCTATTTGTCTTATAACTATTATTGAACATTTTTTTGAAAAACTATCAATAATCCTGGTTAGTAATGTTCAATTAGATATAGATAATTATTTTTGTAAGAGAAATAATTTATTTTTTATGTTAACGGATATTAACGAAATACATTTGGAACAAACAATTCAAAGCGGAAAAACGTTGATTTTTGGTACTAAAACGCAGTTTTTTCTAAGCATCGGTCGTGTCAATACTGCTGTATGAATGCACCACGTGGACGCGTAAGGAGAAAAAGCTTGATGGCAACACTGGAGGCAACACCCCACAAAACAGCAGCTATACGGCCACCTACAACCTATTACGAAAACCATTCAAATTAGGCGAGCCAGGCATGTGGGACACTGTTGGAGAAGTAAGGACGAACTCATTAGCGATGTACTCCAGTGGACAGCTTCACATGGACGAGTAAAGGTTGGATGACTAGCTAGAACCTATCTACAGCAGCTCCATGCCGATACAGGATGTAGCCTGGAAGACCTGCCGGGAGCGATGGACGATAGAGACGAGTGGCGGTAGAGGGTCAGGGAAATCCGTGCTAGGACGACATGAAGATGATGATGAAGAAAGGTGCTGGTGGTATAATTGGTAACGCTCTTTGGAAGTAAATTCGGCGACTCGAGTTCAAATCCTGAACGAGGTTATCTATATTTCTCACAATACTAATACGTTTAGAAAAAGTAAGAATTCACCTATTCTCCTGATTTTTTTTTGTTTTAGTATTGCTACCAGTGTAGGAGAAGGAAAATCCTGAATTCAAACCAGCTACACACCTGGAGACAGACAGACAGGCTCTGCTAGGTTATTCCTGTCTAAGACATGCTACATGAGCAGAAGCAAGCTAAAGGACCAGTGACAGTTACCAGTTATTTCCCATAGATTACTGTTTATTAGAAGTGGATTCATCTCGATGAGAGCTCCTCTTTCCCTATAATTTTTATATATACAAGGTATTTCTCTGAGTACAGTAGGTATGGATACTAAATTTGGCAGCTCTACGTGAAACCGCTTGATCATATATGGAGGACAAACATACAAAACCTTCTCAAGTATTGATATGTTTCATCCAAATTCTGACGAGAGCCAGAACTCTAATATCATTAGAAAAACCTCGATTTCATTTTGAAGCTTAAGAATAAGCGAGAGCTTTTGGAGTTGTCATCACACAAAAATGTCCCCGCTTCAATATTTAAATAATCATATCATAGCTGCACGAACGAAAATTTAAAAAGAAGAATAGTTGGGCGGTGGGAGAAGAAAAATTCAAGAAAAACAGAAAATTGAAAAGAAAAAGAAAAAAAGGACAATGAAATGAAAAAAAGGAAAAGGAAAAAAAAACAAAAACAAAAACAAATGAAAGAAAAAAGAAAAATGAAAAAAAAAAACCCAAAACAAAACAAAAAAATCTAAGCAAATATAAAACAACGGAAAAAAGAAGAAAATATTGAAAGAATAAAACAAAGGGAAACTGAGAAAATACGTAATGGACAAAAAATCGTGAAACTATTCCTTATTATCTTTCGCGAAAATAATAATGAAATTTTAAAGACGGAGTCTTTTCAGTAGAATTGTGTTTCAACAAAAAGTTCGTTGTTTAGGCAGGCCACCAATGAGTGATGAGAATAAAGGTTGCTTAAAACAAGAAAAGAATGTCCGTTTGGAAGTCTTGGATTATTTCTAATATTGAAAAATTAAATTGGCGTCAGATTCCGGTATTTCGGTATTTATAAAAATAATCGAAAATATTCAGATTCAGTTTGTTATGAAATTGCAAATGGTGGGATCAGCTTCGTATTTTTTATCTTACTGTTTTTCGAAAATGTTATTTTAATTGAAAACTTCTACTTATTTACGTTCATTGGTTATGAGAAAAAAGCAATTAGTTTATGTAAATATAATCATTATGCCCTACTTGCAAGCTGATGCTACTTCTCCAGTTTGTTTTATTACCTGGCAAAGCTGTAGACCTCTACTAATCAGGACATCAGGTCGGGATGAATGTAACGTCCAATTATCAAAATATTGCTTTTTGTTATCCTTTAAGAATGATACAATCAATAATTCTTCTTTTCTTTTTTTACAGATTACAATAATATTATCCATAATCTTCTTTGGTATTTACCCCTATACTCATCCCAACTAAAAAACACATTTGACAGGTTTAACTCAAAGAGCTAAATATGTCCGAAGAGAATAAGCAACAGCGCGTCGCTTGATGTGAGTCATTGATTACACACACCATCAGGTACTTTTTTTTTTATAAAACAGTCTTGTTACTGGTGACGATAAGTGAATCATTCATTATTACATTAAAAGCCATCGTCAGTGGATCAGTCGAGGACACAGGCCTGCTCCGCGACTGAGAAGCGGACTTTATCCAAGGAAAATCATCTTGAATATGTGGTGTGATATTCAAGGAAGTGTCCATTACCAAATTTTAGACAATGATCAAACAATCACTTCTAACTTATCAGGATGGTGTTAGGTTAACATCAAGAGAAGAAGTTGAACATGAGTTGGTCTCATATCTTGCATCGAAATCTAAAAATTTTTAGTTTGGGTTTAAAGCATATCAACCATTGTAGGTCATTTAATGCCAAATGCTTTTTATGCATATATCAAATATATGATTTCTAAACACATTTTGTTGATAACGTTTTTAAACAAACCTGAGCTAATTTTTTTAACACACAGTTATATGGTTTGACTTAATTTCAAATAATTAAGTCTAATCTAAGTACACATTTTTTTTATGTTTACACATATTTAGTCCTTGGTTTAAATACAGTTTTTTGTTTACACACAGTTAAATATAAAACAGTTCTATTTCTAACAATTCAGTTTCGCATAAGTATAAAGGATTTTACGAACATGGCATCTATCAGGTTGTTGACTGGTGGAATGATGTTATAGAAAGCAATGAAGGTTGTGTTAAGGTTAGATATTTCTATAGGTGTAGTTTTTTTTTTTGTTTTTTTTTTTATAATGTATACTCTAAAATCGGATATTACATTCGACCTGATATGTCAATTTTTTAAACGAAGTAAAACAGGTCTAAATTCAATTTTTATTCTTGTAGACTGGTTGTTTAACCTAGGTTGAAGGTCACTACCGTACTATTTACCTATGGCCGGGAGAAGAGAAGGTTTTATACTTTTCTCGAGGGAACTAGCGCAAAGTTAAACACAAATAGTCTCATCCGGATTGCCGATTTTATTCAGCGATTACATTTAGGTGTCTGTCAATTCTATTCGCCAGAGCAGAGTGATCATAAAACGGTTATCTTAAACAAGAAATATCTTTTTTACAATATATTATTTTCTATGTACCCTTAAGCCAGTACTGATTTATCACGTGAATTGAACATTATACAGTGAAATTTATAGATCGAAATTCAGCTGATAGTTATCTCCCTGGCTGCAGAGTAATCGATGAACTCATGTCGTGATTTCTCTTCGTAAACAAAATGACGACTGGTCGTGTCATTATTGGTGGAATATTTGAGAAGATCGATTACTTCACCAATTGAAATGACTCCGCCAGGCAAAATAATCCAGTATTTGGAGATTTCGTGACATTTTAGCTGAAAGGTATCGAATATTTTTGTCATAATTCAATTCATGATTCAGTTGATCAAGCAATGCTCGTCTGACGGTTGTTTTATTTATTTCTTTTTGACGTTGGTGTAGGGGAGATTTAAATTTGTAAAAATTCTAAAGGTGTAATAGAGGAAAGAAAATGTGAAGGAGGGGAGAAGAACTGGCTCTATTGCTGACAGAAATGTTACTATTTATTTTCAAATCAGCCGAACATTGACTAATTGGTTTTTACGGCATGTTAACCCATCTAGGCTTATTTTATACCTTGAGGTCAGAGAATCGTGTTCATTATACGTTTATATTTACGTTTTTGGTAATGTTTCTTAAGATCTTTTTTGCACACAGTAATATGATAATAATATATCAACTATTCCTATCATATATTAAATAGTTGTATGGTTTCAAGTATTCCTATCTAATCCTTATAATTGTATAGTTGTAAGTAATTATTTTCATTTAATTATAGTCATTTGTTTGCACACAGTTATATGATTTTAAGTAACTGATAATATTCCTTAGTAAACAATTATAGCTCAAAGTAACTATTCTTAATACAGATAATTTACAGATATCATATCAAGTATTCCGATCTAATATAAATAATTTGCTCATAGTTGTATGGTTTCAGGTATTCCTATCTAATACCAATATTTTTCAATCAGATTTATTTGATCCACTGATCGGACCCTAACAGGTACAACTATCCTGGGTCAGAGTGGACATGGAAGTAATAGCAATGGTGCACTCCACACGCCCCATAGGTCCAGAACTGGATCCTTACCATCAAATTGCTTAGTGTAGTTGTTAAGAGTTTTGACACGCTGTTATACGATATCAAATATTCCTATCGAACTCGGGAGCCAACACGGAACTTGGGACCGAACCCTTTTAATCTAATCCATCAGAGTTGATTGTTTTAATTCCGTTAATCATAAGCGACACAAAGAATTCCTTGTCGTTTTTTCTAACCTCCAGATGATTTCACATAGATCTTCCTTAACAAAACACTTCACTCTGTAATACCAAATTATAACACTTGTACTCGGTCAAGAAGACCGAAGGACGAATCGGCCGAAACGTTGTGAATATAACAGTAAACATGAAGACATTTATGCTTCTCTCGAGGGAACTAGCACAAAGTTAAATACAAACAGCCTCATCCTGATTGCCGATTTTATTCAACGATTACATTTAGGTGTCTGTCGATTCTATTCGCCTGAGCAGAGTGATCATAAAACGGTTATCTTAAACAAGAAATATCTTTTTTACAATATATTATTTTCTTTGTACCCTTAAGGAAGTAGTCATTTATCACGTGAATTGAACATTATATAGTGAAATTTATAGATCGAAATTCAGCTGATAGTTATCTCCCTGGCTGCAGAGTAATCGATGAACTCATGTAAATGATAAAAATCTTTTACTTTTTTCACTTTTTGTGTGGACGATTTTGGGTAACGCATTTTTTATAATATTTCCACGTGAACAAGATCGACACTCTTGTACCTAACAGCCCTGTGAGCAAGGGTTAGAATAAACCGACTGCAGAGGAGACAAGACCTAACTCTCTGCGTAAAATAGATCAGCTTAAATGTTATTGGTTTTCGATGGGACAGTGTTTGATAAAAAAATCTTTTAAAGAAACAACTACACAAGAATCTAAGTATAAACGTATGATGAAGGTGCATTCTTAACCCCTTGGCATAGAATAACTCTAAACAGGTTGAAATGCAACTAAATCAATCAATCACGTACCTCGATCACTTCATTATTTTATGAAACTCAAGACTTATAGAAGATGATGGAAAGAACACTGGTAATGAACAAGTAATTTGCACACAGATATACGATTTCAAGTATTTCGATCTAATGCGAATAAGTCAAACAATTGTATGGTTTCAAGTAAATAATTTTTTCTTATTATAATAATCATTTGTTTGCACACAATAATGTAGTTTCAAATATCCCTTTCTAATACTAATATTTGCACACAGTTATATGATTTCAAGTATTTCGATCTAATACTTATAATTTCTGAAAACATTTATTCACCCTTAGATATAGCTATGACAGATACCATGGGCAGTTATCATCATCAGAACCTACATTAGAAATATGATAATATAACTGTCTACAAATTAGTATAGGTAAAGATATTTGAAACAATATAACTGTATAAACAAATTATTATTATTAAGTAAGAATACTTACTTGAGTTATTTGTATTAGATAGGAACACTTGAAACCTAATTATTGAGGAAATGATTTGTTCAATACAAGTTTTTTTCAGCTTATTTCCTTACTTAGTCAAATTTGTGCTAAAAAGTTGCAAGATTCTGTATTTAAATTAGATTTAAGTAATTATTTATATTTTATAGTGACTTTTTAACCTTTTTCGATGATATTTCAAATCCTAATACTTTCTAAATTTCAAATGCCTGTAAAAATTCCCAAAAATTCTTAAGTTTTAAAAATTTCTTAAAAATCCATGGCTACTAAATTTCTAAAACTAATTACGTCATATAGATTTAAAACAGAATGATAGTAACAGTAACATAATGTTAACACTTTTTCTCGTTTTTTCGCTTCTTTTCCAAAATTGAATATAATTCACAAGTTACAACATCACATATAAACATTGCACTGATGATAGCTTAATATCAAAACCAGAACATTAGCAGTATATTCAACTATAAATGAACTCATCTTCGGAATATCTTCTCTCTCTCTCTCTCTCTCTCTCTCTCTCTCTCTCGCTATATATATATATATACACTGCCGAATTCCTTTTTATTTTCTCAGACATATACTTAAGTAAATGATTTCTCTCCTTCAAAAAAGAGACATAATAAAAAACGAAAATAGTTTATTTCCCGGTGAAATCATTTAGAGAACTGTTTGGACTGTCCGGCAATATAGAGAAGAAGAAAGAAAAAAAACTGGGTAAGGTTGACCACGAAGCAAACTGCAGAATATACTGAACAAACGACTCTCCCGTTTGTGTGTTTGTCCGCGCGACTTTCACGTAAAAACGACAGGCTCGACTGACGTAGTTCTTGCCATGAAGACTCAAAAGATGCCCAGTTGTGACGTCGGCTATGCAAGATCAACATAGGAGGTCATTTAGGGGTCATGTTAACTCAATGCGCTTCGAAAAAAAAAGTCTCACGCTTACCGGCACCAGCATAGAAACCATTGATTACTGGCACGCGTCTCGTTTTTTATTTTATTTTCAATGACGCTGAAAGTTTATATCATTAGATGAAGTTCTTGGGCATTATTTTACAAGAGAGAAGCCATATTAGGATCTTATGACGAAGCTTTGTTACGTTTATCGCCTAGTCACTCGTAGGGTCAGGGAACAATATCGTGGATATCCATTCTCAATTGCATGTTGTATTGTCTTCGGCTAAAACACGCTTAGATAAGATGACAAAGAAAAAGGCTCATCTTTCCCTACAGAAACATAGCAATATTTGTTATTGGTCTTAATGTACTTGATTAATTTGAATTTGTCTGTTTATGGTCTATTTGTTAGCTTTCATTATTTTCGATTTAGTATTTCTTATCTACAATAATACATTGTTTGCAAAATAAGTATATATATATATATATATATATATATATATAGGATAAAACTTCTTCAGACTAAACATTTTTTGAGTTTTTTCCCCTTAAATTGCTGAAATATAGAAAAAACTTTAAAAAATGTTTCGTCTGAAGTTAGGTGAATAAAGAACGAAATATCACCAGTAAACCTGTCGTAAGTGTTTGATATATTCACTTTTCCACTTATTTTTATCATTTTGCTAGTTTCACGAAAATCTACCATTTACCATATATATCTATGATAGCATTTAATATACACTATTGCCCTAACAATTTAACATGAAAATACAGTATTACCTTATACAATTTAGCATAAATATACAATGTTGCTTCATATAATTCAACAAGTATACAATATTGACCAAACGATTTTATATGAATATACAATAATGCCGATAGAATTTAGCATAAACATACAATATTGCCGCATATAATTTAACAAATATACAAGATGGGACAAACGATTTTATTTGAATATACAGTAATACATATACAATTTAACATAAATATACAATGTTGTCCATATAATTTAGTATAACTATACAATATTGCCCAAACAATTTGATATGAAAAATACAGGATTATCCATAAATATAGTTGCATAGTTGTACCATGAACAATTTTTTTTGTAATCAATTTTCTTTGAAGCTAATCATGGAGAAGTAAAACGAAGAATTCAAGCTATTCACACCCAAAACACAACGACATGATTGGCGCCTAAATGACCTAATCAGGTTACAGTTTAGTTTTCTGGGGTTTTTTTTTGGGCTTAATGGCACATTAACATTCACGGATTATTCAATGCCAAAGCTATCCATATAGAAAAACATTAGTGGTGCTATTCAATCCCTAACCGAGGAAATGAGAGATTTCATGCCTTTCCCTTGAGTATTAGTCTGAAAGTGAACGTAATAATGTGACTGAAAGTTCGAACTTTCTTACTTCGAAGCCGTAGTCTAGCACTTTAGCCATTACGCTTTTGGGGACTCCCACCCCCAGATTACCGGAGAAGTTTTTCTTTTCAATGAATAATTGGTATAAGTATATTGCCGATTCCTTATATACCGAGCACTTCCCGCCACAAAAAAACAAACAAAACAAAACAAAATAAAAAACAAACAAACGATATTACCACTTCATAAAACCAGACATTAGCAGAATAACGTTGTGCTAACTGACTAACTATAATTTATCATTTGTTTGTTATGCCCCCTTGAGAATCTCCACTTTTTACTATCTTCTCATATGAGAAGTCTTCGCACAGTACATATAAAAATATTGATATAGTAATCTATATACAGATCAGATTTTCTTTCGTGATTCATCCAATAGTTCCCTAAAATGTCTTATATTCTTTTCCTTATAATTTTTTTACGAAAACATCCACATTGGTCTAGTAGGTTGAGTGCTCACCAATAGCCCGGGAGACCGAGATTCAATCCCAGGTCGAGTCATACTAAAGACTCAAAAATAGTACTTGATACCGCCTTGGACTAACTCTCAGCATTATAAGGTATGGATCAAGGGTAAAGTGGGGCAATCCAGAGAAAAGAATAGCACCCTCCCTTACACCTCGTTGTAGTAACTAATAAAAAGGGAACCTTCGGGTGGCTCTTGACAATGGTCGCCAACTTACTTACTTTTTTTTTTTTCGTTATCTCTGATTGGGCAATTTGTTTCAAAAACATATTACTCTATTTCTGGTTAGTAGACTTAGTTTTTGAAATCTGTCTTGACAGTAAATTTCCAGTTTGAGGAGAAATAGTGAAAGAATATCTACCATAATTAGAAATTTCATCAATAAAAACTTCGAGAGATATCACCTCTCCTTCTTCTTTCTATGTTCTCCTATGGACCCCCTCACATGGCCGAGCAAAAGCAGGGCGACCAGCTCGAAGCTATATACAGCAGCTATGTGAGGATATGGGATGTAGCCCTGAGGACCTGCCAGAAGCGATGAACGATAGGGAGGGGTGGCTAGAGAGGGTCTGGGATATCCGTGCTGGTGGCACGATAAGATGATGAAATGAATTAATCCTAATTTCTCTCATCTCTCTCAGTAACAGTAATCTTTTACTCTTTTTATTATTTTTGTCACTCTTCTTTGTATGCACTCCAAAGTCCCTATCACAACACTGGAGCCTAGACCTAAGTAAAATATTCTATATGAATTCTTATAAGGGTTTTATATATTTTAAAAATAACATTTGTCTCCCTTGTATTAAAATTTCTATCCGTCCAGCCAATTGAATTATCCTTCTTTGCAATATTTTACTAATATCCGCCTCAAATTAAGATCTCCGAGACAAAACATTTTTCGATATTTGCTTCAACGAATCAAAACCTTTATCACTTTACATAGTCTAAATTTACAGCCAGATGTCGTGACTACAAAAATCTTTTGTCTTCTACGACTTTCTCCCACACACAGAGCGTATTATAGAATTATTAAGTCTTAGGGATTCCAATTGTTATTATTGTCCACCATTTTGGATTTTTTATCGTTGGTTGACGAGGTTTGGCATGGCGGATAGGGGAGGAGATTGTGGATGAAGGAAAGACGGGTTTCTTTCCTTAGCGTGTTAGAGCAACATTTGATATTTCTTCTTGGAGAAAATTAGTGTTTCTCTTTACTGAAATGAAGAAGTGTATTAAGAAATAATTCTGAAATTTACTGCATATAGGATGGCTGCTATTATTATTATAATCATTATTTTACACCTTGCGAGGTTTTAAATCAGTGTTAGCTGGTAATCTTTCCGCAGGAGTCTGAGTGACACCAAGTCTCCTCGGATCTCCAGGACTCTTCAGAGTATTCTAACCGGTTTTAACAATGTTATAGTCTGGATTGTCTCAGTTATTCCTCTAGTTTCCATTCCCTCCACTCTTTTTTTTAAAGCCTTTGGGTACCACTCCAAGTACACCAACTACAATTGGTATCACCGTCGACCTCAACTTTCCCATTTTTTTTTCTTTTAATTCTAAGGCAAGATTCAAATGTTTTTATTACTGCAAAAGTTTTTTCTTGAATTTTTTTTTTCTTTTGGATACAAATTTCTTTTAATTTTCTTTATCTAGTTTAGTTTTCTTTCCTTGTTTTCTTCCAAGCTCCTTTGTATCCTTAAATTATTCGTTTATTTATTTCATTTTTCTGTTTTAAAGCAGTTTTTTTTTCTTTTCTGTTATTCGCTCCTGTCATCTGTTATTTTACTTTCTGAAGTAAACTAAGGCTTCCTTCAGTGAAATAAGAAAAAAAAATATAAAACAGCTGATTGATAATTTAATAAATAAAGTATCATCTCCAATAAAACCGGTTTTGGGTCTGGTTTCTTTTAATAGCATATCAACCTTTGTGGATTATTTTATGCCAACGCCATCCTTGTAGAAGGACAGTAGTGGCACTGTTTAACCAATAAATGGAGGATAAGGGGGTTCACACTTTTCCCAAGGATATTTGTCCGAAAGTGAATGATTTTTGACTAGGTTGGCTCAAAACCTTATATGATGACATCATATCTGCTGTTAATAGCGTTTTAACCACTGGTATCCAAGCATAGCAACACCGACGGAAGAAGTGTGTGGGCCGTAATGGGGACGATATAAAAAAATCATTTTCTTACACTTCATTAGAGAATCTTGGTCAGCCTGTGAACCTTTCAGCCGATCTTCTTAGTGTGAAAAAGAAGTGAATTTATTTCTCTGCGCGTTTATTTACTTTTTTTTAACATGATCAAAATTTAGAACTATGAATTTTTCAATATGTTCATGAAGAAGGATTTTGGATTTGAAACTGCGCACAGTGGTAATTTACTAAGCTTTTTGCTTAGATGTGGCACAAGGCCATATGAAAGGCTAGTACTCTAGTTTAATAATACTTTTTTGTACACAGTTACATGGTTTCTAGTTATTAATCCAGTTTAATATTTATTTGTATACATTTATATGGTTTCAAGTAACTACTCCTGTTTATTGAACAGTCTGCTGGGGCTATAGAATTCACCGACTGCTTCTCCGCAGAGGGTCAAGAACCCCACCCACCAAACGAGTGTCTTGGATATGACACTAAACAATCTGATGGTGAGGTTCTAGTAATGCTGGAGCTTTGGAGGAATACGGAGTACCTCTTCATTGCCATTGTTATCAGGTCTACTCTGACTCGGACTGGTAGCACCTGGTAGGGGCCTGTCTATGGGTCAAATAAAACAAAACTGTGTGCTTATGCTAAACTGAATGGTTTGAAATAGAACTGTTTTGACATTTAAACTACGTACTTATGCTAAACTGAATTGTTTGAAATAGAACAATCTTTGACATTGAATATGTACTGACGTTAAACTGAATTGTTTGAAATTTCACGACATTTAACTGTGTGTAAACAAAGACTATACGTATGCTAAAATGAACTGTTTGAAATAGAACCGTTTATTTGAATTAAAATGGGTTTGGTATTAGATAATCTACAAAGGTTGATATGCCATAAACCCAAACAAATGAACATACTCCTGTTTAATAATAATACTTGTTTGTACACAGTTATATGGTTTCAAGTAACTGGTTTATCGCTGTTTTTATTTCTCTGTGCTCGATCAAGCATATCTTATAACACCAAACCCACTGGACGAGATGTTGAACTTTGTTAGCTTTTCTTTTTTTTACCGCCCGTTGGATTTTTTGACACATTATATATTCATACTCCTTTATATACGTGTAATTCAGGGTACGCTAGAAATAATTCCCACGTGTTTAACAGTAACCTATGTGGTGCAGGTGAACTTAGACTAGTATATATATCTCCATCAAGCTGATGTCTCAACATTTTTTTTTAGATACGATCAATCAAGATCATGGCTCGGACTGATGCACACGGGTGTTTGTTTTTGAACCATTTATTTTTAAGACTGGTTAATCTGTACTTGCTTCACAGAGAGCGTTTCGTGCTCGTTTTGAGTTACGTCGGCATGATGTTGTTCTGGATAGAAAATTGATACGACTTCGAGTTGAAAATTTCAAAACCATTGATTCATCGATTAAAAGAAAACGACCAGTAAGAATTAAAGGACGCTATTCGCCCAAAATTGATAGAAATACCGACAGACATGACAGTTGGTATTTTTGTCAACCTACAAAAACCGTAGCCGGATGGATGCATGACTACTTAGGAACAGCGGATGCTATAAACAACTCAACAGAGTAAATAACAGCCCATTTCTGGTATCCACTTCAGTCACTTTGGTACTAGTCTCAGCACTATCCTTAATCACACCGATTAGACCAAAACATTGATTGATTGTAACGACATGTGACAACTCATTCCTTATTTTTAAGATTTAAAAGGTACGCCTAAAAATAAAAACGGTGTTATTTAAATCAGAGAGAAACACACACACACACACACACACACACACACACACACACACACACATATATATATATATACATGCATAAATGCACACATACAATCTATACTAGCATTTTTAAGTTGGCGACTTTAGTCGAGGGTGACCCGAAGGCTCCTTTTTCAATAGCTACTACACCGAGGTATAGAGGGGGCGCTACTCCTTCATCTGGGTTGCTCCACTTTACCCTTGATCCGTACCTTATAATGCAGAGTGTTAAGCAAGGTGGCATCAAGTACCATTTTTGAGTCTTTGGTATGACTCGATTTTGTATTGAACCCCGATCTTCCGGGCCATTGGTGAACACTCTGCTCATTAGACCAATGGTCCAGTTATACTAGCATATGTGTAAAATATAACGAAGATCAAATTGGTTATTCTTGGCGCCATCATGAAAGAGAGAGAGAGAGAGAGAGAGAGAGAGAGAGAGAGAGAGAGAGAGAGAGAGAGAGAGAAAATTTCCATACAGGGCAAAGAAAGTAAGTAAAGTATAGCATCTCTCTCTCTCTCTCTCTTTCACACTCACACACACAAAAGATTATATATATATATATATATATATATATATATATATATATATATATATATAGAGAGAGAGAGAGAGAGAGAGAGAGGGTTTACAAGAAAGAAAATATCATTTCCGCAAATAAGTAAAGTATTAAATTTCTCCGCATCTCTTTCTTTCTTTCTTTCTTTCTTTCTTTCTTTCTTTCTTTCTTTCTCCCACACACACGCAAGATAGGTAGGTATATATGAACGGAATGAGATAGATAGAAAGATAGATAAAGAAACATGAAGAGGGCGAAGACATGAGATGAAACTCAAATAAGAAAGACAAGTTCGAAGGTTTGATAGACGAAAAGGTGAAAAATCAATAAATAAATTAATAAAACAGAATAAATAAATATATAGAATAATAAAAATAAATAAACAAACAAATAAATAGAAAAAGAAAGAAGAATGTAAAATTCTTGGTCCACAAAA